>BMAW01106681.1:350410-407342 GCA_019974015.1 Nephila pilipes
TTATAACAGACTTTTCAACATGAACACTTTTTCTACACTTTTTATAACAGACTTTTCAACATGAACACTTTTTCTACGCCGATCACATGACATCCTTTTCTGATTGGGCACGATCTCTGTACAATATATTATGTTTTGTATAGTTATATTTCGTATATATTATACATTGTTCAATAACATCGTAAATATACTACATTAATATTTTTTTAATTTGGGACGGGCCGAATAGAAACTTCAGGCGGGCCATAGTTTGCCAGTCCCTGTTCTAAAACATAGATTTTTCTATTGGATTTTCATTCTACTTTATTCCTTAGTTTTTTAACGAGTTAGATATAATGCAGATGTATGAAACCTTTTAGATTCCCTGGTTTGCAATGGAAGAAGTCGAATTGTTTTAGCATAGAAAAATGCGTATAACATGTAATAACTTATTTAAGTAATGAAAACTTCGTTAATAAACTCGAAATTAATTCAATTCAATTTTTTATTGTTTGGGCGAAGTAGTTGCAATTTTCAGTGAAATCTTGAGATACTCTTCAATAGTTATAGTTTTATTCTTCATACATTTCTATGCTTGTACGAAAGTGTAATCGATTCCAAATTAAGATGCCACAATTACAGTATAATTGTGAACCAAAAATGCTTTTTGTTAAGAAGATAAATCATAGATGTCAAGTAAAAGTATATAACCAGATTTTTCTTTAACACCAGATTCAGCTCTTTATTTCACTTGAAAATTAACAAGTAATACGTTCATGTTGACTGAAACCCTGATTTCAGATTTACCAAAGGATAAGTCATTTTTCTAGATATCTTGAAACTTATTTTCAAATTCCTGAATCAAATCGAAAGTATGTCTACGTATGTTTCATTGGTTCACAGTCATGTTTCGCCTACTTATCGAAATACATAAAGCTATTTGTTTTTATTTGAGATGGTCATGATTTCTGTTTCATTCACTGTAATAGTTTGAAACATTACAGTAATTAATTGCTTTTCACCTTGATTCATGTTTAATTAGCTTGAATGCGCAATGAAGTTTAGTAAAACTGCTAAAATCTTATGAGTTAGTTTTCATCAATTTCCGGCACAAAAGTTAAATTCTCAAAAATCGACTTAATTTCTTCTCGCAAATAACATCCTCTTGAGACCCAATGTCTATTCTATTGGACATTTTTATTTTACATGTAGAGAAAGAATTAACAGTTTTATATCCTAAAATCAGGCCCTCCATTATATTGGATAGTCCAGTACTGTCATCTATTCTGCAAAACTTGAAATTATTTGGCAGGATCCTTGCTCCACAAGCATTTAAAAATGGTGGGAAAGAAGGCAACAATTGAAGGTATGTCAGTAGTTTGAATTTAGTTTTATTATATTTTTTGAATGAAAATTAGCTAATATACAATTTTAGATGTGTGAATAATAAAATTATGTTGTGTATTTAATCAGTAACGCATGTTTTTACGAGATTAAGACCCAATGTCCATTATTACGGACTGGCCAAAAAATTTTTAATTTAAAAAAAAAGCTGTACATACTGTTTTGTACTACTTTATAGATAATTTATCTCAAATTGGTAGGAAATTGATCAAAGAATATGGTCTTGGGTCTCAAGTGGTTGTATTTTTCAACATTCCACCTCGATTTAACTATCTGCCTCCCGAAAAGTAAATGATGCCTCACAGTCATCCAAAAATTTAAGGAGTTCCTGGAAACGGAGCGATAATTCACTTTCTAGGGGGATAATGAAATGTACAGACTTGATTATAATCTGCACATAACGTTATCCATCTTAAAACCTATTGTACATAAATTTTAAAGGTATATTTTGAAGTGATATTTCATCATGCGTAAATGAATAATTTTAATTTTACAGATCTATAATTTTAGCCATCCTCACCAGAGCACCATCAACAGCTATACAAGAGACGTTTTATAACAAACAAAATTACTGCTTTCCCTGCTTCGTATAAATTTTATAGTTTAGTGTTGTTGTCATATCCTTGTATAATGCAGAATATAGCGTTAAATGTTCTCAAAGGCATGAATGACAGCAGATGTCAAATCAGATGTCTTAGGGCTGTAGAGAAATTCCTATGGGGATAAAAAGACGTGAGGTAGTTAAATAGCAAATTTTAAAAGATTTGATAAAATGATGGTATTGTTATAAATATGCTTTGGAGTCAATAGAGCACTCGAGCAATTTCCACAATTGACATAGATTCTTGTGTTGATAGGGTGAATTTTCATCCCCTCATGCTGCGATTTGTTCCGAGTCTAGCTATTATGAATGTGATCGATCTGGAACAGAAAGATCTGTAGTTAAGGGTTTCTTCAGAGTTTCGTTGAAAAGACTGCCAAGGTGTTTGCGTAAGCTATTGTGGTAGTAAAAGCGGTCTGGTTCATATTTCACGGTTCCTTGGTTAGCAAGTTTGCACATTCATTGCCATCTATGCTGACATGTGCAGAGAGCCACTGAATGTCACAGGACTTTCTATCATAGTGGAAATGTTGAAGTAGTTCTCATATAGCGTAAGTGATGTTACTTAAACCAATTTTAATTGCTTTTAGAGCAGTTTTTGAGTCTGGACAAGTAACCAATCTATCAATGGAAACTATGGCCGAGTTCAATAGGTAAAGGGAGAAAGTCTTCTTTATTGCAATTAGTTCGCTAGAAAAGTTAAAGGCAATATAACTGGTATTAACTTTCTGTGAAACTTTTTGAGCCATCAAAAAAAAATGGTGAAAATATTGGCACATTCTTTATTGAGGCTTTTATCTGAAGAACGGTCAGTGTAGGCAACTGTCATATTTCTCTGTGAAAGTTGCTCGATTGTATCAGAGTCCTTCTGTCTCTTTGTTTTTCTGCTCCTTCGGACGAGTCTTCAACCCCTAGATATAGTGTCCCCAGGTAGTGGCGAGTAATGGAATATCTTCAATGCATTTTCTAGCATGAGGTATGGAAATAAAATACCTTTATGGGCCAACAGATAGAAATCCATACTCTTTCAAGTCTATGGCACCCTTCTTCTACGGATAGTGCAATAGATAATGTTGCCGCGTTTCTTGGTTTAGTATTGTCTTTCTTAAAGTGCATATTGTCCCAATAGAAGACAATTAAAATGTGGTAAAAATAAGAAGCATGAGCATTGTTTTACGACGTGAAAGATGCTGCGGTAACTCCTCACATGGACAGTAATTTTGAATAAATGCATAAGAGAAAATCCATTGCGTAAATCGAGAAAAGTAAATGGAATTATGTGAGAATGCTTTTATGAATCCCTGCTTGCTAAAGAACATTAAAATTAAAATATGTCACTGATAAGTTAATAGCATGTTAAAATGTGTATTTGTAGCCTAAATTTTATTAATATAACAAATTTGAATTTTTTGAAATGTTGATTAATATCATTTGAGTCTTATAAAGTTTGTAAGCTTATGATTTTTTTTTTTGTTTTGGCCACTAATTGGTCTATGTTAAATGAAGTGATTTTGTTTTAATTTTTGCTAGTTATACTCGTTGATTTTTGTTATTAATTTTAGCTATATTTAGCCCTTAAAGCAGCATTAAGAAATTTATAAAGAAATCACATACATACATTTTTTCACTCTTCAAATTCATTGCTTAGAAAGTTCTTTTTAATGAATGTAAGCTATCAAGTTTAATGGCTTAAGTGGCAGATTTCGCTATGATATGCATGTGATCTAAAAGTTTGAAAAATGTAAAAAAAAAGGGGGGGATTGTGAACAAAGGGTCGAAAATTTAGAAGAATCGTTTGGGTATCCCGGGAGGGCGTCACTCGTGTTTTCTGCAGACAGTAAAGCCCATAGGAAAGAAAAGAATCACTAGGGTGCCTAGGGATCATAATTTTCTCACCTACCTGAAAAAAGTAAGGCCCTTAGGGTTTCTTTAATGATAGTGAAATATTTTTAAAATAGAATATAAATTGTAATCTGCCTGAGTTAATTTTAAAAAAATTATTAAAAAATAGATAATGATATGTAATTGTTTAAATTTATGAGAAACCAACGCTAATAATAATCTTTAAAAATAAATAAAGAGCTTAATATGTTATCCTCACAGTGCTTATAAATACAAAAAATTAATAAATTAAAGCCAAAATTAACTTTTTTAATCTACATTCTTAACAACATATTCTTATTTCCAAATTTATAAAAACATTATAGATTTAATGGGTATATTCAATTCCAAGCCGATTGTCCAAACAAGTCACTAGGATGAACACTTAATGTTGAAAAATATGGAACAAATCCTTTACTTTTGGGGAAAGTAATCAAAATAACAAACAATGGGCAAGATTCTACTTACTACAAATACTCATGACTGCTCAAAAATAGAGAGCACTTGAGAGCTCAACAAACAAATTATTAAATCGTCTAATATCTGTTGGATCTCTCTTTCAAGTGTCGAAGTGTTATCAAAAAATCAGCTACTTATCCGAATTCAAGTTTTTTATTACCAAGTAAAATTTTCCGTTGGTCACAAATAGAGTAAGAATTCTGTTATGATATTCAATTAATTTAATTATAGTTTTAATAAACGCAATAAACTTCACAATATGCTATCGGCAACAAACCTCGTAATTCAGAACCATTTTCAAGCCATAAGAACGACACCTGAATTGATATTTTACGCTTTTATACCGAGTCCTGGAGGGATTAAATATACAGTTGGATCTTTTTTAAAGCGAGATTCTCGGCATAATTTAACTTCGTTCAAATGACGTAGGTGACATCAGAATTGGTATTTCAAATTTCCATACAATGCAATCCGCTAATTTTGGAGCTCCTATTGGGGACTTATTATTCCACACAATTATTTTTAATGAAAATATTCTCGAAAAGCCACAATTATCAAATATAAATAGGTCTAGATCCTTGCCCCTGTCTTTATAGGCTGCTGTTAAATGAGAAGTATTTCCAAATGAAAGAAATAAATAAAACATGCGTAAACAACTATTTAAGTGGTTTTTCCAGAAATTTATGAAAAGATTAAAAGACTTTCAACTTTCATTTTATAAAGCTAAATTCATACCCATTTAACATAAAAAATAGGAACAGTTTAATTTTTTAAAAAAGTATTGCTTTGTAAAAAAAAAAAAGAATACATTTGAAAATTTATAAATTTCAGCTATAGCAGCGTACTCGTATGTTTACAAAAATACGCTTTATTTTCTTTAAAATCACGAAGTAGAAAACTACAGAGCAATCGCACTAAAGTTTGTTATAAATAAGGACAGTAAGTTCTGTCACCCTTGAATTAACGAAAATTAATTTTCTATGCATGGTTGATCACGCGAGTTTTTACAGAATGAACATTGTTATGTTTCTGGTAAACATTTAAATCGAGAGGAAAGGTCATACTTCATCTCCGAAGTTGGCGTCGATAGGTGTAAATACTTATAAAAATGAATAAACATCGAATTCAAGTTCTGTTTTTCATATTGCAGATAATCATTGTGTTATCATTGTAATATCCTACTCAATAACAAAAGAAACAGAAATGTATTAAAAAATATAATCCGATTTACTACAGATCATACTTAAGACTTCAGGAATCAGAGACTTAAATCTATGTTATTCGCCCCCAATTGTAATTTGTTAAACGCCAAAGACCTTGATTCTTTCTTCTCAAAACATCGCCAATACATCACTGAGTTGCAGCTACTTTTTTACTTGTCTTCGTGACTTTTCGTAAAATGACCAGAGAAAAATATGGCTCAAATTTTTTTTAAACATAAGAAAACTCAACTACTGGTTAAAAAAGAAATTCAGCCTCTGCTATTTTTAACAAAATAAAATAGTGAAAAGCTTATATGTAAATTTTCACTCAAATCTTCAAGATAGAATTTATTACAATGGTAAGTGTGATACTGAAATTTACATATAATCAAAACGAAAACATACATTTTACATTCATTTGCTTACAAATAACAGTATTAAAGGGGATTACAGAAACTAGATCAATAAGAAAGCATTAAAAAAATTAAGAAAATTTTACAATTAAGAAAAATCATTAAAAATCAATACTTGTACAGTTTTGACAATATCTGGACCTCGGGTAATAAATATATATTTAAATACATGAAAATAATATTTTGAACTAGTGACAATAACACTGCACTTTTATTAATTTTAAAATAAAGTATTATAGTTAATTTTAGATATTAAATTCAGAGTCATAATAAGGCGATAAATTATATTAATGTTTCCCAAATATTTGTTCAATTAACAATAAAATATTTGTAAATTACCATATTTAAATTTACTTCGATACTCTTGAGCCAAAAAAAATTAAATAAAATTTTAAAAAATTATATTGTAAACCTAAGTAAAAAGCCTACTTCAAAAAATATTTAAGACATAAAATACAATTCTGGATTTGAATTAGAAACGTGTGTATGGTTTATTCGTTCATAAGAATAAAGAAAGATTTTTGAAAAAAAAATTCGAAAGCAAGATTTTTTTTTTTTTTTTTTTTTGGGGGGGGGGAACAAAAAGCGATGATGTAATTGTCGCATTGGATATAAATTGAACTCAACAGATATTTAAAAAAAATACAGTTAAGTACTTCTGCTTTATTCTTTGAGCAATTTGTGAGCCATAGTTATTAAATTTTTTTCTGTGACAACTTGAGATCCAGGAGATATTTATTTCAAAAGCTATTTGGTTTGGTTAACGTCACACTAGAAGCAACAAGACTATTGGCGATGGACCTCGAAATTTTGAACTTTGGTCGAGTGACGAGGAAGACAGCTGTGCTGGCACTTCCCTCGCGTAACATCCACACCACGCCCATGTCAAAAGCTACTTAACACGCAATCTGAACTGTTTGGAACTTTAATTCGGTAATCTATGTATAGAAATTCCAAAAAGTCTAGAAAAAAATCAGAGAAATTGGGAATGTGAAATTTCTATCCCATTTAATTTTAATGAAATTTCGCAAACATTATTCCCACAGACACAAGTTGTATAACAAATTATACACTGAAGAAAATACAATTTTCTTATCTTCTGTCTTGAAAACACACAAAATGAAAACATCTAAAAGCGTAGTATCGGAGTTCAATAAGTGATTAGCTTCAATATGGAGTGCGATCGCTTCTAACGGCAATACAGTTACAAAAGTGATGTGATACAGTCCAAAGTAAAATGATGTCCATCAACACTGCTGGCAGTAATATTAATTGTTTTTTTTTTCAAGGCAGTTTGAGCAACCTGAAACGCATGAAGGAGAGTCAAGTGCAGTAATCTATCTCTCTAGAGCATCCCAAACATGATCAATAGAGTTCAGATCCAGAGAATGTGTCCGCCCCAGCCTTTACGCACAATAATGTCCTCGCAAAAGTAATTATTCACGAATCTAACTAGCTCTATGCGTTTTAGCATTATGTGGATGAAGGAGTTGCCCACTGAACACACACTTACCTAAGTATGAGCAACTGAATCAAAAATGTTGTATCTATATAACTGAGCATTAGCAGAATCTCTTGAGACATTGCACAGGTTAGTGTGACCATCTACAGAAGTATCTATCCACAAATATTCACTGGACTCACAGAATCTGTTTCCTTTATGGATATGAATGAGATAATAGAGCTCCCATCAGATCAACAATCTCTTCAGTACTTTTGTAAACAATATCTGAACTCTTCAGTAAAGAGAGTAAATCCCCATTGACTTACCTTGTAACTGACATGTGGGCGTTCTCAGTTAAACTTTTTTATTTCAAAGGCGTTGTACGAAGTGTATGAACCTTCTACATACAACCCTTCTTTACAAAGCTTTATATGCATAGATGATATAGATACTAGTCTTATAGGAGATGCTAGAAGAGAATATCAGAGAATGGATAGCTTGAAGTTACTGTGCCTCTTCGTAATTAGATGCAAATATTGGTCATCTGTAGCACTAGTAGTCTAGGTCTTCTTCGGATGTACCTTCTGTAAAAATTCTGATTGTGTTCTTAAGGTTCCCATCTAACCGCCATTTGATTTCCGGGACTTATTGTTAATCCTATGGAATTTCGACTTCAATTCTCACATATTTACTATTTGATCTATTTGAATGTAATAAAGTGCACCTGAAAGAGGAAAGAAAATAATGAATGCTTCGGTGGAATTACTTTTTTCCTCCGATTTTCAAAAATATTCAAAAATATTTTTTAAAGACCGAAAAACTTGTAAGCGAATTATTAAAATAGGGGAAAATATTTTTAAGAATCGGAAGGAAAAAGTAATTTCACAGAAGCATTTATTATTTTTTGCTCTTTCAGATGCACTTTATTGCATTCGAATATATCAATTAGTAAAGGTGTGAGAATTAAAGTTCAAATTCAATAGGATTAACATTACGTCCACGAAATCAAAATGGCGAGTAGACGGGAACCTTAAGAATATCGTCCCCAATCGATAAATTACAGAACATTCAGCCATCTTGCTACAAAAGACTGATTCTGACACCCTTTGTAAGTTACTAGCGCCTTCTAGTTGCGTAGAGCTCATCAGCGCTCGAAACCCCGAAGGCGTGAAAAACACCAATGAGCTCGTAGAAGGGCTCTAAAGTCTATTTTATGTTTTCTTTCTGTGTTTTGTGAGTGTAGTGTCGTCTGAAAATTTAAAAAAAAAAATTTTAAATGTGAATGCTTGTGATTCCATGCCATTAGAAAAGAATCCACCATCACACCCTGTAACTTAGGGCTACTAACGATTTTCTCTTCTCTAACCTTGGGGACTTTAATTGAGATTGATTGCATAAAATAACAATTTCTTCCTAACCAAAATAAAACGTGATTATGTTGATTAGATGGAGGTGTAAATAAATTGAAGTAATTCAAATATAGTGAAATCTGGAGGAAAAAAAAGAGTTTGGTTATATCCGAGTATATTTCTAACTAGAGGCCGATAGTATCAAGAGTAGTTACTTGCTATAGCTCTCGCAGAGGAATTGACGGAGAAAAGCAACCCATCTGGAAGGGTTTGGTAAGAGCCTATTATTTCAGTGTTATATAAATTGGTGGGTTAATTATAGCGTCCAAAGAGAGCCATAACCAGCTAAATATTATATTGATAAATAAATAGTTGAGTTGGATTAGACTTACGTGTTTTTGGAGTAGCTATCGACTTTTAGTGTTAGTTATATCTAATTGAACTGTGGCACAAGAGTCCGAGTAGAAATAATCGCACGGAACAACCTTTCTTCGCCCAATGTCACCATTGCAATTCTTCTGATAGACGAAGTCGCGTACTCCTATCTAAAAAATGGCGATCTCGAAATGTCACAATACATTATTTGCACAAAATTCAGACTCTTAAAAGTCTGTTTTTGGCTTCGTATCCGGTGACGTTAAACGACAGGTGATCCACTGCTTTCGCATATATTATTCTAATGCAGAATTACTTTTTACGAATTCTTTGTGATTTCTATGAAGATTTACTTATAAATTCGTAGATGTAGTTACACCTTTTTTGGTTTTACTTCAAATTTTGGAGATCGTGAATGTTTAAATGTACATTCAAGGGACATACAGGATTTGAAAAGTTGTCAAAAAGTTTGACTGCATTTATACAATTTATGTGCAAACATGTTGCAATAAACTCCAATAGCTAATTGCTCGATTTGCGCAAAACAGTTCTTAAGTAACATTAAGAAAGAAAAGGTATTTTCGTTACTCTCGTTATTTCAATCAAATGCTCCATATATTTACTATTTTTTCAAAGATTTTTAATAATTCGAAAATTTAGTAGCATGTAAAATTACTTTTGTTAGCATATCATTTAATGCTATACATACAGCCTATACTATAAATCTAAAGAAAATTATAACAAAATCTAACTCATAGTGTTATAAAAATTGATATACTTCTTCCCTTCTCATACCAAAAAATAAGCTTAGAAGAAAATTTTCAAATATTTTGAGGACATTGATATCAAATTGGTTTTAAAATTTATTTAATTTTATTTTATTTTCTATCATTTATTCGATTCCTACTTAACATGCATAAATTAAGTCAATGTATCAAACGATAAATTATAAAATGATTAACATTCTCAATTTTTTTTTCATAGTGCAACAAACATTTTCAGATACATTTTATTTCAAAAATAAAAACATCTATATGCAATTACATATAGAAAAACACTAAATCGTTACATGTTCTACCGTTTTGACTTTCGCAAGTAAATTCCAATTTTTTTTAAGAAAAATGCTATTGGACAAATTGCACTGTGCGGAAATGACAGTGCCTCCGTAAAATTGAAAAGAAACTACACATTTTATACACATTATAACGTGGTTAGAGTCAAATATTTATTTATCAACATGAAATCTAAAGTGCCCAATATCAACTGCGTTGTATTCAATTGCAAAATGATCATCTTCCGCATAAATAGGAAATGCGCTTTCACTTTTTACTAAGCGATTCCGCTCACATTGAGACTTTTGAGTTATTTCCCGATATTAATTGCATTATTAGTTTATTTAATCATATGTATATGCATGTAGTTGTATTTAATTATATGTAAATTTATGACTTTAAGGTATCATATTTTTTTGGAAAATTATTTTTTGTGAATATATATATATATATATATATATATATATTCACAAGACTGGATGGTAACAAAGTCGGCCGCTAGTTTGTGGCCGCCATGGTCAGATGATGAAGACAACACTTGATCTTGCAGCTCGCTTTCTTTTTGAGACCCTAATCCACTACTCATTGGTCACGAGTCCGTAACACTACCATCCAAGTTACATACCATTGTCATGCCAGCTAAGAATTTCAACTGGTTACTGGTAAATTATAGTTTAAGGCCTCAAATTCAAAAAAGGGCTTAGCTTATTTTTTTTTATTATTATTATTTTTAACGCCACACTAGAAGCAACACGATTGGCGACGGACCTCGTAATTTTGAGCCTCGGTCAAGTGACGAGGACGACACCTGAGATGCACACCCTCTTCTAACTTACACACCATGCCGACGGGAGGACTTCGGACCCCGACAGATTTGACGTGCATCAGCCCCAGCTACACGGTGGATCTTTAGCGGCCGTGACTCGAACCCGCGACTGAACGAAAACCGCCGGCCACGAATCCGAAACCATGACCACTAGGCTACCTCGGCCACATTCAAAAAAGGGAATGCTGCCTCACGAGATAACGAGAACCTGGTGAATGTTCTGCTGCTTCAGAGTCTCCGAATTGTCGTGGTAAAAAAGGATGCGTGCCCGTTTAAACATCGACTTTGTCTTCAGAAATTGGATTAAGGCTGTCTTCCCGGAATGTTATAGAACAGAAAGAAAAAAAATTCTACTGCACAATTTTTCAGGTAGAAAAATATCCTAATATTGAAATAAGTTTATGTATAAATTTATCATTCCGAATCATTTAAAATTTATAAATATTTAAGAAATACGCCATTCTGAGATGAAACAGGAAAAGATAAAAATCAATTTAGCATTATAATATAGGAAATGATGTATAAAACATATTTAAATAGATAAAAATTGATTTCAACAGGAATGAATTGTTTATTAAAATATGCTGCTATTTGAAGAGTAAGAACGTCAGAATACTTTTATTAGTATTTAAGCATTTTTCAATCTGACTAAATGTTCCAAATGTGTGTCCAATTCTTTAGAATAGGCAAGGACAACCTATATACGAGTATATTGTTGGAATTAAAAGGAACTTTAAAAGTAAAGCAGAATAGGCAAGCGAAAACTTAAGCAAATAAGTAAGTTTAATAAATAGCACTGGCATATTTATAGGAATAATAAATATGAAATTGTTGCGCAACAAAGAAAATATTAAACAGTTATCTCCTCATCATGCTATCTCAAAAAAGAACGATAATGACGTTTAAAGAACTATCAGATGCTCGTGTCCGGATGTCTTCGAACAGGATTTTTTAGACTTTTCTAAAGCCTTATCACTACTCTCAGGATGTACAAAGCCTCAAAAATAGTATCCAAACTATTGTAAGCTTATAGGACAGAGAATGAAAGTATCTTCCAACCAATTTTATCTTTAATTTCGATTTTAAGCGTACAATAACAGATATATTTAAAATATTACTAGGTTGCATAGGTATTAATCAAGAGAATAAGATAATGTATACATAAAATTTCTGGAGCTAAATTTAATAAGAAAATTTTAAAGTTATATTTAAAAAAACTTTTTTCTAAGTTGTAAATATATATGAGAGTCAAACTTTCTTTTAGTGATTTTCGTACTCAAATTTACATGAAAAATAGTCATTATTATTCACTGATTCGCTACTGTTGGATCTAAAAACATCGAATTACTGCATGCGGAATCATAACCAAATGGTAACCCATTTTTACATCTATTTAATTCTCAGCTCACATTAAATGTCAAAAGTAATGAAGCATGGCTGGTCAAATAATTTAAAAGTGCCTCTATTTGGAAAATAATTCTGGAAGACCACCCATAAGAGGAATTGGTCAACGACCTATCGTAAAATCACGGTAGTCTCCTCTCCTCCCTTTTCATATTGATCTGTCAATTCTTGGCTCGTTTTCAATCGAACTTCATCTGCGCTTAAACGACAGGCACGATGCCAACCGATTTAAAGAACGTATCAAAATGGACAAAAGACAAGCATTTTAGGAAAGTTACACACTCCCTGCCTTTTTGAATGATTTGTGAGAATGAAAATTTTAATCATTTCAAATTTTCATGTCATATTACACCAAATCATTTCTGATACGTTAAAAAATATTATTCTTGATAAACCGTGCATGCTATATTGCTTCTTGCATTTAAGTGTATTCTCCAAATTCATAATTTTATTTTGTAATATGACCAGGCTGGCCCTTTGGTCTTCTTAAACCATTAAATTTGCAAGAAATATATTTTTTGAATTCTTTGTAATATAATAATTACTCAGTTTTAATTGTCATCTAAATATCTTGTTATGTCATCTTAAATTTAAAAAAAGTAGCTTCATTATTAATTTAATAGTGTCTTCTACATTTATGATATTCTAATGAAATTAGAATTGTTTGATCATTGATATTAATTACCACCACTCTAGAGCTACATGAAGTTTATTGGCAACAAACTTTGTAATTCTGAGCTATGGTTGAATGATGAGGACAGAGGAGCATCACAACTGAGTTCGTACCTCACTCTCATAATTTCCAAACCAAGCTACAAGAGGACCTTAAAAGAGATCCATTTAACATACAACAATAGGTATTTGGTAGATTGAATATTAAGACATCGCACTTAGAAGCAACACGAGGGCTTTGGGCGACGGACTTTGTAATTTTAAATCTTGGTCAAGTGACGAGGACGACACCTGAAATCTGGCATCCCCACTTATCAAATTTTCGGAAGACTTAGATTCCCAACATTTTTAGTGTACAACAGCTCTGCTACACAAAAGGTATTTAGTGCCATCAGGACTGGAACTCACAACTTGACGGAAACAACGTCGGCCGCGAACTCTCGACCATGACAGCTCTTTGGTAGAATCGGGTTGATTAATAGGTTTGTTCTATTTTTAGCTAACCTGGCGCCAAATACATGTGAATTTTAAAAAAATAGCATCTATGAGTTAATTTAAATTTTTTTTAATGTTATATGTGTGATAGTATATTTTAATTGTGCAAGAACCAGATGTGGCTATGCTGCGCCAAACAAGGTAGATCTGCGATCTAGACATTTTTTTTGTTAAAATTGAAAGGCAAGTGAGTTAGTGATATTTCAATAGTGTAAGAGTCAGATGTGGCCTGGCAAGGCCAAACAAAGTAAAGCTGCGATCTGGACATGTGAAAAAAAATCGAAAATAATTATGAAAATTGGTTGACAAGGAGGATTGGAAATAGAGAAGGATTGATAGAATACCCCCCGGGGGGCATCATCCATGTTTACCAAAGGCGGTAAATTTTGAAAATTAAGATCAAAAAAATTTTTGAAAAATTAGGATCAAAAAGAGGATAAATACTATCCTAATTCCGAAGTTGCGTTGACTTTGATTCGATATTTTTTACGAAAGTATAGGGAAGGGGGGGTGATAGTGAAGTTTATTGGTGCAAAAGCCAGATGTGGCCATACTTCGCCAAACAAGGTAAATCTGTGATGTAGATGTTAAAATATATCGGTTGACAAGAAGATGGGTCGAAAATAGAGTGAGTGAAGTTTATGGGTGCATGAGCCAGATGTGGCCATGTTGCTCTAAACAAAATGTAACTGTGGTCTAGACGTGTGAAAAATTGAAAAAAGATAAAAATTGATTTACTAGAAAGAGAGTTGAAAATAGAGAAGGATCTCTAATGTATTCCGGGGGCGCGTCACACGTGTTTACCAAAGGCGGTAAATCTCATGAGAAAGAAAAAGATCACTAGGATCCCTCGTTGTCAAGATGCCCATATTTACCTAAAGAAGGCAAGTCCCTGAGGTTACTCAACCTGAAGGACCAGGCCTCTGGTATTATCCCCAGGAGCAAGGTGGCCGGCTATACCCCCAGACACTGGGTACCCATTTTAGTTGCCTCTTATAAAATTCATGAGCTACAGTGGGACTATTCTTTCACAACACGGGTGTTAAATTTTTTAAATGCAATAAAGCAAGGGTACCATTTTCTTGAAGGAACCTCTGGATCAAAGAGAAGAAGAAAATAAGATATCAAAGCTTTATCCTACTCAAATTTACATAATTATTATTGCATCCCTATTTTATCGCAGTAGAAACGTCTTAATGTAATGAATGGTGAGGTAGCTAATGGGTATTTTTTTTCCTAAAATATATTCTATGAATAATAAACAAAAAGCAACATGATTTGAAATTATAACAAATTAATAAATCGAAAACATTTTAGTGGCTTGGCTGTGATTGTTTCTTATTAAAAAGTATTTTTATGTCAGGAATAATTATTGAAATTCTGCAACCCAGTGTCATCTTCAACATCCAATCTTTTTTCAAGATTTTAGCATACATATGTTGAAACATGACATTAGATATTTTACAGCTCTTTTGGCAATTTCAGAATATTCTTTTCTAAAGTCAATCCAAAAATGTATAATTTTAATAAAATTTAGTTTCAATTGAGTTTCGGTCGATATATCAATTTGTTGCTCTCTTCCTTTTATTGGGAGTTTAGAGATGTCACAGTCTTGAGAAGGATTTTAGATCCAAGATAATTTTCTATTTGACAAGGAAATACACAAGAAATGTTTTTGTAGATCTGATAAATGTTAGACCAAACTATTTTTTACATTTTTTTAATCGGGGTTAGCGTTTTTTAATCGGGGTTAATTTTTTTTATATATCTTTAAAATAGTGAAATAAATGGCCAAATAAGTAAGCGATTCTTCACCTGTGACAAATAATGGAGACTAATATGTGACCTAATTAATGCATCTCGATTAATGTATTTGAAGCACGCGACTTTTCCAAAATTTAAGATTTTATTTTATCCATAAACTAGTTATTTATATTTACTTTTACAATCAAACTTCCTTTAAGAATTCGATCTTTTATGAAAATTAAAATTTTACTAATATTTTGTCACTTTGTTTTAAGTAAATAGTGATCTTTTGCGGAACTCTGTCAAATTTCTAGGGAACCCTAGAGTTCCGCGGAACCAGGCTGAAAACTTCTGCAATAAAGGATCAAAAAGAGGATAGAATGACAAAGAAAAGGAGCGAAAAATCACTAAGCTATTTCAGAATATGTCATTCAAATGATAAATATAAATGCAATAATTCCCAAAAGCAGAAGAATAGGTAATTCGAAATCGTAAATCCCGTACATACTAAACGATTTAACCTTCTAAAATGGGGATAACAAGAAGAAGCGCAGAAATTAGAGAAATATCGCTAGAGCATTCCGAGAGTGCGTCTCATTGACATATCTTATTTTCAAGATATAGTTAAAGGTTTGATATATTTTATTTGATTTTATCAAAAACAGTATATCAAACAGTATATAGCCCTATTCAAGAAAGGAAATATCATTAGTGTCTCACAGGAAAAACCTTAGTACTTACCAAACGAAAATAAATCTTTGAAGGTTTGGGTTTAATTTGGACTCGAATTCGCGGCTCGACTGTAACATCTTCGGTCATGAAACTTGAAAGCTATGATCATTCAACTACAGCGCTTGCAATGAGCAGGATGAAATAGGCTGTAGAACTGATACAGTATTCACCAAACTTACAAATAACACAGCGAATTAACTTTGATTTCAACTGACTTTATAATAAACCACTGTATTTTTAGAATGAATTACCCTAGGATCGGTAAACCACTATTTTGCTCCCCTGGCTTCCCTGAGAAACTAGATGATTCGAATTACATTCGCTCCGCTGCAAGGGATCTTCATCTTGAGCTGAGCACTATGTATCCCGCAAAGAGATTCAGTGCCATTAAATTTTATACAACCATCCAACCAAACTACCTTCATCTTTTTTGTTTCATCTTTATGAACATCTTTTACGAGTGTCTTATTATATATAAACTTTTTTAAAATATTTATAAAATGAACTTTTATAAATACTTTAAAAAAAAAAACTATTTTAAACTTATTCATAAGACATTTCAAGAACACTAATTTTTAAATATAATGACAGCTCAAAGATTCTTACTGATTTGATCACGATAAATCACATGTTGCATTTCCTTTTCTTTTAAATTTATTAAATAAATAATTGTTATATCAATTGGCTCAAATATTTGATGTCTTATTGTTGTCACAAAAAATGAATTTTACTCAACGAAACTCAAGGACCCCTGAAATATTTTCCAGGGACATTAGAAATTCAACTTTAAAATACAATAAGGACTATTGGAGATGTTTTAGGAAAACTGTTAAACAACACCCTCCAAAATAAATTAAATAAAATTAACTGTTCTTAGATCACGGGAATAAAAAATGTTTAGATGTGTTTGGATGTTAAATTTAAATACGAACTTAAGTCAGGATTTTAATTGTCATCTTGCAATTGATACACATTGCATATTGTCGATTTTTGTACTTAAATTCTTATCTTGAAATCCATATTAAAGACGCACTTAGTTATTAGATATTGTCATTTTAAACTTTTCTTATTTTAAATATTTTTTGCTATTTTTAAACTTATTTATTTATTTATTTTTTTTTTATTTTAGATACTTTTCAATTTTAGAGTATTGAGGATGACATTTTGAGAATTCTTACAGTTATTTATTCAAAATTTTGATAAATATTCTCAAGAAACGTAAGCGAAATATGATTCAGAAATTTTCATACCAATCAATCGTATTCGATAACCTTTCCAACAATTCTTCGAACTATTGTAATGCTGAGAGAAAAGTGACAATTTAATGTAACACATTTCTATTTTAATTCAAAAATTTCTTTTAAAAGTACCATTTATGTCACTTTAAAGCCTGTATTTTTTAGATTTTCTCTAGGTACTTAACAAATTATTATTAATACTTTAAATTGTCAATATCTGAACTTTAATAATATAAAGGCAAAGAGAACATCTTCATACTTTATTCAGAGCACGAATGAAAATAATTCGATATAATAATGGACAAAAATATTTACATATTAAAATTCTAATGGAATATTTGTTATTTTTGGCCAACGTCCCACGGGTTCTTTCTCCCATTTTAAAAATTATCCGATATAAATAATAAAACATAGAAAATTGACTTGTATAATTTATATAATGATTTAAAGCAATAAAAACTTATTTAATTTTCTAAAAAAAATTATGCATTTTAAAGCATTGAATACGATGTGGAATTATTATTGAAATAAAATAATTTTCTTACATTTATACGTCACTCCAAGACGACGCACGTATTTGAAATACAGCATGATTAAACAAAGTTTTGTTCACTAAATGGTTTTTATTTAAGTAAATTATCAAATTAATAAAGTACAATCGAAATTCCAGACATTAACGATATCGCTATTCGAGCGTATGTTTAAAAAGCTAAAATAAAAATATAGAAATCCCAAACACAACCAATGGAATAAATAAACATTAGACGGAAGATTCACGTGCGTTTTCAAAATACACAAACACTACGTCGGCTGAAATCGTGCAGAATCATAAACGGAAACTTACCTGACAAGTTTATTCGACCAAAAATTTTTCACCTTGAAAGAACATAATGTTTCTTGTCGTCCAGAACAGTAAATATGGAATTGCTGTGTAAAAGAATCCGTTCATTCAAAAGACGCAGTTAATTTCACCAAACGATTAAAAACACGAAAATGTTTATTACTGAAGTTTAGCACCAACCTCCTGTTGCCGCCGAACAGGTTTTTTTTTTTTTTTCTTATTTTTACTTTCGCACTTTGCATGACGTTAAAGATGAGCGTTCATTGGACGAGCCACTTGATGACGTAAATTGTCAAAAGAATGATTTCCTATTCCCATTTCATTTCCGCCAAGGCGAGCTTATTGATTAAAAATTAAGAGCGTAATTTAATAGATTTTTGGCAAAACTACGAGAAACGTATCTTTTATAATAATTCGATACACAATTGCTTACGCAGTAAAACGAAAGTTTTTCGACATTGTGTTATTGAAGTTTATTTTGGTTTCAAATGGAATGTATTGAGTCGAAATATCGATTAGCGTCTTAAAAGGAATTCAAAGAAAACGTTTTATTTTTAAGGCTTTCATTCTCTGACAGCTTCGAAATATTCGAAATCGAAAGATTTGTACTAGAAAAATGAAAGTGTTTGTTATAAAAATGAAAAAAACTTATAAATTAAAAAAAAATAATTAAATTTCGAAAAATGCTACATCACTATTAATTTTTACAAAAAAAATATTTTGTGAAGAGTTATTCAGTTTTTACATCTTTAAGCTTTTTCATTTTGAAATATTGCTTTTGTAATACTTCCTACGTTCCATTTTTTTCTTAGTTTTTATGTTTGCAGTACATTAACTTTTTAATGATTGGATGAAAAGAAATGAATGAATTGTTGTTATCTATGAGTTGTTTTTATCTATGAATTGCTGTTTAAAATGGAATTTTTCCATTCAATTAAATATTTGTAATACAATTAAACTGAATAAATATTAATAAAACCCATGATTAAATAATTTTGTATTCAAACGTATCTTTATGTTGATTCAACAAGTTTTAGTTCAAAAATATGTGTGGTGTCTTACAAAAAAGAATGGCAAAAATATGCTTATTCTTAAAAATAAGTACTTTTATCCAATAGTATTTTCATTTTAGGCCCCGAATCAATGTACTAAACAGCATTATGTATTATTAAAATATCTTACAGAAGTTTATGAATAGAAATTATTTTAAAATAAATATTGATTTGAAATCCTGCCTTTGTGGAATCAAATAAAATCAAATCATCATATATAAATTATCCTTATTTTGTCAACCTTTACTCTTTTTTAAAGAATATAAATAGCTTTATCGAGCAAATCAATAGCTAAAAAACATTTGAATCGCTTAAATTCTTATAATTTTTCCTCAGACAAAAATAATACATCTGCCCTGTTTATATCTTTGCTTCGTGATGTTTTATTTACACTCACTTCTTACCTGTAGGGAAAAGTATTAATTCAGAGCTTTATCATAAGAGTTAGAATATGGAATTTTTTTAAAAGCATTATTTTTAAAATATATGTAATTATTTATTTATCAGCACTTCTTAAACTGTGGATGGTGACCCCAAGCGAGATTGCAAGGCAAAAAGGTGGGGTTGCGAATATTTTCGATAGTGGAATTTAAACATTAATTACAGATATATATATATATATATTCATTATCTTTAATTTAATATAATACATTTTTTGGGTAATGCAACTTTAAAATCGCAATACTAGTTAAGTTTAGCTGTAAATCATATTTGCATGTTCAAAGAATATCACTAAGTGCATTATTGAAACGTTGTAGCATTGCAATTTCAGTACAATTCGGAATCAAAATAGAACTGCAAACGCATAATACGTAGCGTCCTGCGCCACACATGCTAGTTAGTCTCGGCTAGTGTGAAAACGCTTTTCAATTATAGTCAATTGCTTATTTCGTCAAAGTTGGTAGTACATCGTTACTGTTTTATTCGTGTAAGCTTAGTTTTATTTCAGTAACTTATATAAGAAAGATTAACTTTATATATATTTTAAGATAAAGTTTTTTTTTTACCCATGTATAATAAAAATGGTATGTATTCTCCCCTCCCCCTTTTCACGCTGCTCCGCTGGAACGATTGTCAAGTCATATGGATTGGGATTCTAATGTTGCAAAACAACTAATCCAAAGAGTCGTAGTGCAGAATAATATACGTTGCCACTCCCTAGACTTTCAAAGGCCCTACGAGGAGTGTCATGAAAGCTTGGAGAATAAAACACTAAAATATGGTATTTCCGATCTCGTCTCTTGAATGAATTCAAACTACATTGTCTTTCTTTAACAGTCTTTTGTAAAGTTTAAAAGCGACGTTAGTAAAAAAAAAGTTCCTTCTTGAGCATTATGATATATTTTACTTCTTAACAAATTTAGAGTATTTGAGGATAACATTTATATTTTATAACGGATAACGATCATGCACAACAGAATCACACATCTCATTCACAAAGTTAATCTCAGTTGTTGAAAATATCAGTTCAGTAGAGAGAGAGGAGGGGAGAGAATGCATAACGCCTTGTAGTAAAGAACACTTGTTTTATTAAAAATATTTTTAATAAAATTTCTCTCGCAATTTTTAATTGGTTGAAATAGACTCATTCGTAAAAGCAAAGTATTTGTTATTTCAACATTTCATCCATATCTTAATTTGTAAATAAACTGGATAACAAAAATGATCCAAAATAAGGTCAAACTGGATTAAAGCAACTGTGAATCCTCCATTTTTATTGAACAGGTTCCTATAACATTAGATGTACTTTCATTGTATTTCGAACTCCATCTTAGCATACTTAGGGAGAAAACATGCCAAAAATTTATTGCATAACATAAAAGGAAGGGTCCGATGTGATCCTTGTTAGGTGTTTCCCGTCAAGTTCGGATAAGTTTTATAATCAAGTAAGCGACGAATTATTAATTCCTAAATTAATTTCTTTTATACAGAATCTTTTTTTAGCTGAACATCATGAAAAAAGTAAAAATATTTCCGTCTGATTTAGCAAGCAATTTCAAAAATAATGTTATTTTTGAAAAATGCATACAAATTTATGAATTACTTCTAACAATGTTAGATGTTTAGAGTGTATCATTATAAATGTGTTTTATTGCGTTCATGTAATGTTTTGTTTACATAATCTAAAAAAAGTAAAAATGTAAGAGAAAAGTAATTATTTTTTGTATAATATTTTACTACATGACCTGATTTTAATGAAATTGAATTTACTATCAAAATCGTGTGCAGTGAAATAATGAATTTTTCATAGGATAATTCGACACATACGAGTACTTTACTTACTCTACTTTTACATACAAACACACATACTGTGTGTGTGTGTGTGTGTGTGTGTGTGTGTGTGTGTGTGTGTGTGTGTGGGTGTGTGTAGATAGCGCGCCTTTTTTTACTTTGTATTTGTGTTCTACCTTTAAACTCTATTGATTTTACAGGATAAACAACCGATGACGACTCTGATCTGAAAACCAAACCCAAACACTTCACGAATCCATTAAGTATGTTCACCAATCTCCAACAAAGGTGCTACACCTTATAACAGCAGGCGCTCAGTTTGAAATCATATTGAAAGTTCATCCCAAATATAATTCTCATCCAAATTACACTCATCTCAAATATAAGTAAATAATTTCATCCTTTCACTTATTATATTGATATGGCTAAAAATCAGTAGTTATTTGACATCAACTGGCATTAATATATGCGATAATAACTCGCTGATCAGTAAACACCCTGATTTGATCGACACTGTATAGTTTCTAAAAATTTCAGAGTTATTTCGGTCAGCAAAAGGTAATTAGAAAAACTTTATGGTTGATTTAGATAAAACCTACCTCGTTGAACAGCTTTAGCCAATGAGTAAGCTGTTATCTTGCAACAAATAAAAAGGGCATAAAAAATAAAATGAAACAATATTATCAATAACTCTTTTAAATTGCTTAGCTGCATAAATAATTATGTTTTCAGTTGATAAAATTCCTGAAATCTAGTCTTTTATAGTAGTTTAAAACTTTTTGCTTGTCTTTTAAAGTAACAATATTTTGATCATAAAATTAATCAATGTTATCTTTGCTTTATTAAATTGCTTATTTCTATTTGATAATATTTTATAATTCATGCAATCTATTTTTGCCTGGATAGAATTGTTGTATGAAAACGAATACTAGATTCATAGATAAAACTCCACAGATCCGTAGATCGATATCCATTGATAAATCCTAATATTTCAACATAAATTTATAAAGAATGCTATGTCATTTAGTCGGAAGTTTCTTATGAAATATTTCTTGCAAATAAAAAAATTAGAGTTAAATTTAAAAGGTAGAATAAGAAAAGTTCATACAATTCTTTATTGGAACAAAAAAATATAAATTATCAAAAGCTTTGTTAGAATAATTAGTTGTTTTGGAAATTAAAAAATATCAAACTTTACGTCACTCCTCATTGTAATATATTCCAGAGAGCGTATCTGGTTTTATCGTTTTAACTTATTTACAGAGATTTTATCAAATATGAAACTAATTATTCTTTGCACACATACATATATGCTAACATCTACTGAGTTTATCATCAAAAAGAAATGTTTTTTCGATTACAGACAAAATGCAATATAAAAAAATTTTCTCAACTAAGAAATTCTGTAAGTTATGTTTTTTCAGAAATCAAGTAAAGTGTGAAATAGTTTATCTTCACACATTAAAAGTGTGATTTTGTTTTTAATTAACTTGAATGAATTAAATGAAAATGATGCATTACAGTATTTTGTTTCATGAAAATCTATAGTTTTGTTAAGGGACATCCAAAAAAAAATTTTTTTTCAGAGAAATAATATCTATTTTTCAGATCATAGAACAGACCCTACTGTCAAGTAACAAAAAAAAAAACGCTGTTGCAAATATCGTTGAAATTTTGCTTTGTAACAAAACATTGTTACAAAGCAAAACGAATTTACGTAGGAAGCATTATAACATATGATACTTGGATTGCATTATAACATATGATAAGGATTTATTTCCCGATATACATATGCTGTGTAATGCAAATTGATTGAAATTTTGGGGCAATGACAATCGAGCTTCCGAAAACGCGTGCCCTTCTTTAAATGCAAATGCTAGGGAGATTATATAAGAAAATGACTTTCTTATCTGAAATTTTTTTTTAAAGATTAAAGCTTACTAATTATAACTAAGACCTAATTCTTTAATTGGAAACAATAAGTTAGAAGAAAATTCCCTCTCCAAAGGAAATTTTACATGTTTGCATTTAATGCTTACAAAATTATGAATGTAATCAAAGTGTGCGTGCGTGCTTGCGTGATAAGGCCCTGAAGCAACCTTCATCTCCAAAAAGTCCTTGGAGTTTACTTAAAAACGGAAATTTGAAAGAATTGAACTTTAAAAAGCTATTCGTAGACTTTTACATAATTTTAACGTCTACCAAGATTAAAAAGTAAAAAATTACAAAAATAAATTCATTGTTTGATCAAAAAAATAAATTATAGGTTATTGAAAAAAAATAATTAAATAAATGGGTTTGAAGGAGTAATGTTTTTCTTCTTCCCAATTTGAAATGCTATGGTGGCATCGGCATACCGTACTGTCAATGACGTTGTCGGATAATGGAAGGAGAAGAAAAGCCAGTACATGAAGCAATTCTTGTTTCTGCTCCTTTGATGATCTCGAAAGGGGACTTGAGCAGCCACCCGTTTGCCAAGGTAATCCCAAAGATGTTCTATCGTATTAAGGCCTGGGCATCGAGCTGGCGATTCCATTCACTGTAAACCGTTATTCTCGTGATATTCATCAACAAGTCTAACTCAAAGAAATCGAAAGAAGCCATACATTAAGCGAAATTTATAGCCAATAGCATCATTGTATGGTGTGAGATATGAATTAAGGATTTCATCCTGATGTTTCTTAGCAATCAGAGTTACTCCTAGGAGCACAGCAACCAAGATAGCCGAGTGTTCTTCGTCGTGAACTTACGACAGAGTACCTGTCGAATCGCGAATTCGAGCCTCTATATATAATGCCACTAAAAGTCCGTCCTGAAGAGGAGTTGATGAACATTAAAATTGTCGAAGCTCCACGTCCATACGTTGGTTTTGTGTGAAAGTTTGGGAAAGGAGGTACAGATTTAAGTGTCGTCCTCGTCACTTGACCGAAGTTCAGAATTGTGAGGTCTGTGACCAGTGGCCCTCGTGTTGTTTCGGAGAGCGATATTAATAAACAATCAATTAATCATGTCCAAGAGAGCATACAGATTAGTATAACTACACACAGAAATTCCAACCAATATTTTGATTTCACCTCCCTATTATTGTTTCTTTCAACATTGTTAGATCGGTAGTATCTGGTGTCTTGTTCTCTCCATATCAGTGCATGATCTGAATCTTATTCATGAAAAATATAAAAGCACGTTGCTGTCTGATCCACGGTTTCGTGTTCTCTTGCCCAACGTAAATGGTCACTTCCGTGCCGTCGATTAAGAGGAATACACGCAAGGAGTTGTCTTACTTAGAGTCCTTGATAGCAGATTTTGTCATCCTTGTCAAGACACAATTGCCTGAAATGAGATGCAGTGCAGCAGTGTTCTTCTTCCTTCTAACTGAAAGAGATACAAATTGATCTTGTACAGAAGTTATAATCCGGGCCTGAAGCAAATCTTCTTAATAGTAAATTTTTGGATTAAAATTGTTCTCAAAGTCTTTGGACCACACTAAGAGACACATTAAGATATCTACCAGCATCAGCGTTTGATAAATCCATTTCTATCCATCTGATTACCTACAATGTTATCGAATCTTTTAATTACAACCATAAGAAATCTGGATCCATGGCTAGGAGTAGCTAAACTTGGATATAACCAACAATATCATTGTATCAACAGTATAAGATCAAAAAGCATAAAAAACTATTCAACTTAAAAAGTGGGATATTCGCAGTTTCCTTCGACTATTATATTAGTGCCCGATTCATTAAAAATTTAGTGGGTGGGTATAATTATTTTACTATGTTTTATTCACTGAGTGATTGGCGTCGCAATCAAAAACAATGAGAGGGCTATTGGCGAAGGATCTCTTGATTTTAAACCGAGCTTAAGTGACGGGGCCGAAACCTGAGCAGCAGTCTCCTCTCAAAGTCTTCACAGCATGCCGAAGGGAGGACTTGGGCTCGACAGTTTTAACGTGTATCATTCCGGTTATACTGCGATTCTTCAGAGGAACAAGGACTCAAATCCCCCAATTGATACCGCCCATTAGCGCACAACCATTACCATTCGGCTATTGTGGCTAATGCTTTTTAGGTATAAAGGAGCCATTACAGGCTCACTGTTTATGGAACTGAAGAATCTGTAACACATCATTAACGGTAGATCTATTCTATTGATTGTAGATCTTTCCTGATGTTTAACAGTTACAAACTACATGTGAAAGGAGTTAAAATCATGACATAATGCGTTTATAGAGGGTAGATAGTTTACTCCCTTTTTTGTCCTTCTAGCATAGAATGGGCTAAAACGAGCAAGATGTAGATGTTACATTAGTGGCATAATATTATGTCACGATTCAAATGTTTATTACAAAACTTTCAGAAGCGATGAGTATGATCATCAATCTGCCACAGAATTTAAAATGAGGCATATAGGAATAATGGAAACTAATCTAATGAAAGGGAGATCAAAGTTAAACTTTTTTTTAAGAAGTTGTTTTTATTATTAAAGTTTTAACTTCACGGTTAAAATAAAAAAAGCAAATGATCAAAAGGAATTACTGTTAATTCTTTTTTAAATGTATAAATATTCAGTTCATTTTATATGTGTATTTTCATACAAAGGTTGTCCAAAAAGTAAAAGTACTGAACCTTTGATGCTAAAAGAAAGAAAAATTCAACAAAGATTACACATTCAAGATCAAAATCTTTAGGGTAGAATGCGATCTCGTTCGTCTTAGTCGGTTGATAGCTCTTGATGTAGTCTGATGTTGAAGTGAGTGTCTAAATTCCGAATTTTGTTGGCTGCGAATTGAAAAGCGTAATTCAGTTTCCCCTCGTGAAAGAAAACGCGCCATTTCAGACTTTTTAACGAAATGAAAAATTGTTTTAAACTTTGATATCGTCAACCGTTCTAAATTGTATAAGTAGCGTCGTGCATTTAGAATGGTAGAAAAAATTGGAAACCACTGCTTCGGCCCAAAAAATCATGACATCTGTCTTCTGGAATTGTAAAGGGATTCTCCTCGGTGAATTTTCGCCCCGAATGAAACAAATAATATCTAGAGGTATTGAGAAACTCTGAAAAATGTACCGAAGGCAGAACAGAACAAAATAAGGGAAATGTTAACGATGAAATTGTGTTTGTTGCATGGCAATACTCATCCTCACACAGCCAACACCACTTAACAAGTCTTGAACTCTTTTATTTAGTACATGACCAATCATACCTATCACGGCCATGATCTGACACCTTCAGATTTTCATTTTCTCACTTCTCTGAAGCCGTTTACGGGTGAAAAAAGGTTTTTGATTATCGAAGAGGTTCAGAGACCGTCAGACAACGGGCAAAAAAAAGGTAGCGAGAAACTCTTTTAAACGCAAGTATAAGAAAATTCATTACTTGGCTCAAAAAGTACATTGAAAAGATAGACTACTACGTCAAAAATAGGTTTGATTTACTTCAAATAAACGCTTCAAATATTTATTATCTTTTAGAAACATTGAGAAAACTTACTTCATAGACAACCCTCGTATATTAAGATTCAACTATCAAACAATTATTTTTACTGTATTGTTTTATTTGATTAATAACATAAATATTTTTCTAATTAAAAAAAAAAAAAACTTTGAACAGACAAACACGGAGGGGAAAACTACATAAATACTTGTAATTTGAAAATAGAGAAATGAGCACGCATCTTTGAGAGTTTTTATTCTTTTCGATCACTTTTGTGCTTCCGGAAATACGTGTAAGGGAATGTAAAGGTAAATTCTGAATTTGGAACGGAAGATGCTATTTTTAATTCAGCATAACCATGCATAGAGTTACAAAAAGAAAACTTGCTATTTTATCCTAATTTCTGAAGAGGATTGAATTTTATCTATCAAAAAAAATATTACTGTTTAAGTTTCTTATTACTTGATTAAAATTTAAAAACAAAAATAAATAAATAAATAAACGTTTGGTCCGTAAAAAAAAAAAAACAAATATGGTATGTGCTTTGTGCTTTTAATGTGACTGAAAATGATTCAAAGAGAAAACTAATTTCATTAACGAGGTTTGCTTCTTCAAAAAATTTATTTTTAAAATTAGCGTCATCAGTACGATTTTTCTGAAAACATTACAAAAGTTTATTTTGTCTTAGAATTTAAATCATTTCTGAGGCTTCACTATGATGTTGTAGCAAGTACAACGAAAAATAGTAATTGAAAAATTGAACGCGTATAATTGAATATTTTCGGTGAAACGATTTCAAAAAGAAGATTCGGTTGAAAAACTTATTCCATGGAATGAAAAAACTTCCTAGCATAAAAATAGTTCTTTAAAAAACAGTTATAGTTGTTTTCAGATATCTGAATGATTCAATAAAGAAATTTAAATTTCAGCGATGTATACCTTTTCTTATAATAATTTAAATATGTATTTATACGGAAGTATGAATAATTAAGTTGAGCAATTATTTACATTTATAAATGTATTACAGTCCAATTTTTCTTGCAGCTCATTTGCGAAATCTCAAATCTTTCCTGTGATTAAGAAGTGAAACAGGAAATTTAAAAAAAGGAAACCATGCAAAATCCGGAAGTATTGCAATGTTAAAAGTACTCTTAATTCATAACTGTGATACAAGATGGCAGCAGGATAACTTTCCTTTTCAGTGAAAAGTTTAATGATTTATTGGAATGATTTTGAGACTGTGATTTGGTTAGAGAATACTATTCAAAAACACATTTTATCCTATATTAAAATAAACTAACCAAATTTAAGAGTAAAATTTAAACTAGTAAAAATTGCTATTATTATAAAATTAGAACATAACCACATTGTTACAAAAATTCTCTTTCGTGTGGGTGTATAACGAATGAAAATCAGTTCAACTAGGACACTTAATTCACAAATATTCAGGATGACACACAGTTAGCAGAGATTGGACAGTAACAACACAAAAAAAAACAGCACTGGTACAAATTAATGACATAGAAACAAACAAAAAAAACAGCACTTGTAATGACACTCACAGTTATATCAGCAACACTCAGCTCACTAACTTATTGATTCGCCCGGCGGACAAATCACCGCAAAAATACTCTGCACTTCCAATGAAGTCCTTGACAGTTCCCGATAGATTACAGGCTGCTTCCGCCACATTTACTCGGTTACGCTACTGATAATTCCTCGGCAGATCCACTCCGCCAACTCTCGTTGATTTCCCAATCAGTCTCCTCCGGCTTCGTATCTTTCCCTTGCAGAGCCATTCCGACCAGGTGTGACGACGTCACAGGTAAAATTCAAGAAAAGTCCGTAACTTTCTTCGCAGTGGAGATTTCGCCATTACAACACTTTCTGGAATCTTCGATTTGTCGCCAAAGTCACCAAAATGTCAAATTGGTTACTAAATCCGTCGCCAAGTTTCTGGGGTCATTACTTAAACTTTCCCTGCGGCTAACTGATGAAATTTCTGAAATATCTCTTTTCCTTCACTTTAGAATCGTTGCAGGGAAGCGTCATCTCGAGTTTGCAACAATATTATAAGTAAATAGGAAATTTTTTTTATAAAAAAGCAAGACAATAAAGTTAAAATTAATGGATTAAACTAAAACTAAAAACTATAAAAAGTCGAAAAGTGAAACAAAATCTTTAAATTGTTGTAAGTATAAAGTTATATATATACACATACATGAGTATAATCAAATAAGAAAATAACCCAACTATAACAATAGAATTTAACTATATGTAATATAAAAATATAACTAAAAATATTCAATCACTATACAAATCCTAAGAGGTAAAATACTATCAAAACCTGCAAAACGTAACAAGAAAAAAAAAATTAGACATTAAATTCAAATAATTCGAGATAAAAACAACGTTTTTAAAAACAATGTTTTTATATGGTGGCAAAGTTTATTAAAAAAAATATTGAAATGTTAGTTAAAACTGGTCGCAAATATCTAAATATTGCATTGTAAGGCAAGTAAGAACGGTTACCAAAATTTCAGGGCTCTAGCTTGATGGAAAGTTGGTTAAATTAAAGATCGAAAATTTGATGACACACGCACACACACCAAGTGAAATACAGAAAAACGTTTTAAAATAGAGACAAAGTAATTCAAAATGCTATATCAGGTTTGGTACTGAGAAATACGTGTTTATATACTAGTATTATGGATCCAACTCATCACAGAGTTTATCAAGATATAGAACAGACACAACTAAATTGATTCATATATAAATTTATCTTCTTGTAGAGCTATATGGAATGTACAAATTCATAAAAAAAAGAGAAGAAGGAGAAAAAAACAATTACAGTAAAATCACACGAGTAAAAGCATTAAAAATCTATACACAGTAACCTCTCTTTAATCTCATTTTCGATTGTTCGACACATTTTATAATCCGGTACCGATCGTGACGTTCGGTATCGAAGTTTTTCGTGTGGATTCGGGGTTTGTTGAATACCATGTCGTGATCCAACGCTGCTCGTATTTTCGCCTAGTGTTTATCGTAGCTTTTAGTTTTCATTTCAGTGTTTCTTGTTTTCTAGAGGGTTACGTATTACATTTGTTCAATATTACAAATGTGTATAAACAGCACATTAAAATGTTCTCGAAACCCAGCAGATATTTAAGTACTTATAAAATTAATACTCGTAAACATGAGACTTGATTAGCTCACCGCAACTTGTTCTAACAATCATTGTATTGCATTAATTTTTCCTTTGTGCTGTGTGTTTATCAATACAAGAATATTCAATTAAATTAATACTCCAAGTTGAAATTTAATTTTATTCATTGTAGTTGGTAATCATGGTCTCGAATTTGCGACCGGCGTTGATTCCGTCAAGTCGTTGATTCTAGTCTTGATACCTGAAAAGACCTGCCGTGTAACGAGGCTGGTGCGCGTTAAATCTGGTAGAGGTCTTAAGTTCTCCCACAGGTTTGTTGTGGAAGTTTACAGAGAGAGGTACTAATTCAGGTGTCGTCTTCATCACTTGGCCGAGGCTCAACATTTCGAGGTCCGTTGCCAGTAGCCCTCGTGTTGCTTCTAAGTGTGACGTTAATAAGCAATCTCAATTAATTGATTTGAATTTTGTAGTTACTAAAATGAGACGAAATACTTTATCTGATATTTATACTGTCTACACGGGGTCAGAATCTCGTTCAATGTAATGAAATGATATGAGAATCTCATATTTCATTAGATTTAACTGGTTTTATTTAAATCGCACTAGAAGCAACACGAGGGCTATTGGTGGTGGACTTCGTAATTTTGAATGTCAAACAAGCGACGAGGAAGAAACCTGAGCTGGCACCAATCTCTCTCGATTCGATATTTATACCGTCTACACAGGGTCAAAATCTGGGTAAATAGATTTAATACATGTTTCAATAGTTTAAATTTTTATCTGGAGGGATTAATCTGTTATATCTTCTTTAAAAGTATACTGCTGTTTGTAGAAAATGCAACACCATGAAAGAATCATCAGAATCAAATGAAATTTAATGCAGAAACGACTTGTACTGATACAAATAAATGATGAAATTTTCACAACAAAAGAAACAAATTAAGCGTCCGAAATCAGTATTTGGTGCAGCCACCATGCGCTGCAATAAGTGCTGCTATACGACGTGGCATGGAGTCAAACAGATGTTGAATATCTGCTTGAGGAAGAGAATTCCATATCGCTTGTATGCGCAACCAAAGTTCGTCTTTGGAAACTGCAGGACGCGGATCACGAGCGAGACGCCGACCAACCATATCCCACACGTGCTCAATAGGCGACATATCCGGTGAATAAGCAGGCCAAGGAAGAAGTTGCATGCGTTGTGCTGAACAGAAGTCTCGAACAGTCCGCGCAACATGTGGGCGTGCATTATCCTGCTGAAAGATAGCTCCAGGGATGCCTTGAAGGAAAGGAACGACTTCGGGCTGTAGCACTTCACGGACGTACCTGATGCTATTGAGATTACCCTCAATTCGTATCAAATTGGATCGTCCATGATACGAAATCGCACCCCAGACCATAACTCCGGGTGTTCGACCACTATGTCGTTCAATAATACACTCAGGAAGGCAGCGTTGACCGGCATAACGTCTAACACGAACACGGCCATCATGGGTCCACAAATTGAAGCGTGATTCATCTGAAAAGACAACTTGGTGCCAATCAGCTCGCCTGTCTCTGTGCTCAAGAGCCCACTGCTGACGCAGCCGTCGATGATTCGCCGTGAGGGGAATCCTGTATAAAGGCACCCTTGCACGCAATCCACGGCGCAGCAGACGACGACGAATTGACGAAGCCGACAATTGTACACCTGTAGCAGTAGACCAACGTGCTGCCAGCTGCCTGGAGGAAGCTGTGCGATCATTCACCGCCATGCGGAGCAGGTGTCGATCATCGCGCTCTGACGTCACCTTCTGTCGTCCAGTGCCTGTTTTTCGAGTTGTTCGGTGCTCGTCGGTCCACTGCTTCCAAACTCGTATCACTGTGGAACTGTTCCGCTGCATACGAGCTGCTATTGCGCGATAGGAAAATCCTCCTTCTTGAAGGCCGATTATCCTCCCTCGTTCAAACTCCGTAAGTTGCTTGAATTTCTTATTCTTCCGTCGTGGAGGCATACTCAGGTCTCACTAAACGTTTGCCACTAACAAATAATCATAGACTTTTTTCAACGTCCCGCTACAGCACTTTATTTATACGCTTTCAGCATCAATTCAGAGGGCGCTGCGCGCGCCGCTCATGCGCGATGGCTCTGAAACTTTATTAATTTGCATAATATCCTATAATTGACATTTGCTGCGAATTTCATTTGATTCTGATGATTCCTTCATGGTGTTGCATTTTCTACAAACAGCAGTTTATATTGAGATTTGATAATCTGGCAAAATTGCTAATCCAGCACTGCCATGGTCCCAAATATGTCATATTGAAGAGAGCTTACTGTATTAACTATTTTCTCTTCGCTTGATATCTATTCTGAGGAACGAAAAGAATATAATTTGTATCTTTATCGCAAAAATGGCGAGTGAAAAAATCTCTTTCAATTATATTTACAGCACTTATTACACTCCGAAATTTTCCCCCAAACAATTATTTTAATTGTAATAATAGTTGTATCATTTCTAATTCAATTTAAATTTTAGTTTGAATTAGGATAATTTTAAACTACTATTAACTGTACCCATTTTGAATAAATGTAAGACATGCCTACAATTCAAACAAGACCTACTCGTTAAAAAAATTACAAAATGTGAAAGCACTATGAAGTTAAATCAATCTTATATACTGCAGAAACATAATTGGGGAAAAAATTTTAAATGAAAAATATATTATAAAATAAATGTGGTTATGAGACAAATTCATTTCCTCTATATCTTGGTGTGAAATGGATTGAATCGGTCGATTTTAATTAATGGCAAATTCTTATAGTGAGTCTAAGTTCAAATGGTCAACATACAACTTATATAAAAACTCAATATTGTTACGAACTTGCAATGACGCTTCCCTGCAACGCTCCTCTTATAAAGGAGGAGAGACATTTACGGAGGCTTCATCGAATACAAAAGAAAGCTTTATTAGCTCATGAACTTTTATTCATAGCGACGAATTTGGGGATCATTATGGCGACTTGGCGACAAGATGAAAGTTTCCGAATGGGCTTGAATCTTTGAGAAAACTCGATTAGGTAGAAAATATGGACATTTCCGGAATTTTCCCAGTGACGTCACATATCCAGAAGAAACAGGTATAAATACGAGAGAGTCTGGACAGATCAGTCTGTCTTTGCCTTTCAAGTGCAAAGTAATACTGTGGTGAGCTTAACATTATAACATATACTTTTTTGTATGTGTTTGTGTTGTTGATCTGAAAAACAAGTGCTTATTTGTTATAGAGGACGCTAACTTGCACAAGTACTGCGTTTCCTGTTTGCGCTGTTAATTTGTCCAAGTTTAACTGTGTGTCTTCCTGTCCTGAATACTTGTGAATAAAGCCTCATTTACCATTATCTTCCATATTGGACTGATTTCACTTGCGTACACCCACGAGTAACTGAATTTTTGCTATAAAATAATTAATAATATGATATTGAATATAATGTGATACATGTGGTGGGAATAAAAAAAGGTTGTTTAGTTAGGAGATTCTATAGTTGACTAAGCAGAAAGGAGATAAATAAAAATGTAAAAAGGCCACCTATTATATTTTCATAAATTATAATAGCAATAAAGAATTCCTTAAATTCTTTACCAGTCAAGAACTTTTTAGAAGGTAAAGAGGTCGGTATTTATTTGTAATGACTCTTACTATCTTATCTTATTACATCAGGAAAAAAGTTTCTTTATCCAGATAAAATATTTAAATACTTTTTAATCTTGTTAGGAACAGGTAGAGCATTAATACCAGCAGGTAGTTGCCAATTCTCATTCAGTCTATTTCGAATAACCCATCTAAAAATAAAATAAAACCGTATGAAAAGGATAGTGTTATTATTGTATTATAATACTGTCGATAGTTTTTTATGTTAGTTTTGCTGTGAGATGCAATGAATTTAATTTTTTTTAATAAATTCAATTTTTGACCTAAGTAATTTATTTAATTTTAACTTATGAAAAGTTTAATTGGATGGTAAAGGGGAATAAAATAAAATAAAAGTCAACAAATAATAAATTAAAACATTATAATGACAGATTAAAATAAAGGGTGTTTCGAAACTTTGGGCAAAAATTTAAGGGCTGATAGAAAACATCTGAACTGCAATTTTCACACTACAATGCATCGGTGATGAGCAAGCGGGGAAGTGCGAGACAGCGCTGTAATAGAAAGCATAAGACGCGAGTTTTCTTACACATCGTCATTTCTATCGTGGATTTCAGGAGGCAGGACGACGTGCAGTAATAAGAAAAAAATGGACATACATTTTATGCATAGTCTTACAAATGGGAATGCTCTAAACGCCGAAAGATTGTACAGGCAGAATTTACCGTGAAGACACGTGCTAGACCGAAAATCGGTGCCTGTGTGAAACGGGCACCAATGCAATCACTCGTGCCCCTTGCATGCACGATACAGGACGTGACAGGAGTTTGTGAACGCTACAAGTTGAAGAGGACATTTTACAAAGAGTGGAAGATTGTCCGGATGTTATGACACGAGAGGTTTCTCGTTCCGTAAATGTGCCCAAATCGATTGTTTTGCGAGTACAACCGGACAAAGGATTACGCTTCGACAATGTCAAAAAGTGCAAACCTTGATACCTACAAATTATGCCCCACGTGTCCGCTTATACGTTGGTTTTTTCAACAGCTATCGGCGCACCCTGATTGTAATGTGCTCGTGTTATTCACGGATGAATACACATTTACTCGTGAAGGCATTTCGAATACATACAAACTTCGTGTGAGGGCATTTTGGAAATCCGTACAGCACACGTCCTCATACGAATCAGAAGCGTTTCAGCTGAAATGTTTAAGCTGGAATTGGGGGTGACCATTTGATCGGCCCATACATTTTGCCATTCCATGTGGACATCAGAACATACCTGACGTTTTTACAAGAGGTATTGTCATAGTTACTTCAACCTGTTTCCATCAACATACAAGCACGTATGTGTTTCCAGTACGACGGAGCACCGTCCATTTCAGCTTGGATGTGCGGAGCGCTTTAGACGCTAAATTCTCAGGGAGATGGAGATTGGTAGAGTGGGATCACATCTTGGCCGACACACTAACCCGATCTCTCCTGTCTGTACTTTTTCCTGCGGAGCCATTTAAAGTCTCGCCTACGAAAGCCCCGTCGACTCAGACAAGAGCCTAGTTGCCAAGAACCATGTTACTGCCAGCGCCGTCTGAGAAATGACGGGTGTGTTTCAAAAAGTGCACCGCTCGCTACATCGTAGGTGTAACACTTGCATTACCGCAGGTGGTAGTTCTTTTGAGCAGTTTCTGTAATTTTGCTAAACATGATGTCAATACAATTATTTATGACCTTCTCTATTCGCTTGGAGTTTCGTTCTTTCATGTGACAGTAATTGTTCTATCGATTCACCGCTTGCACTTTGCCCATGCATTGTATGGTGAAAATTATTTGTTTAGATGTTTTCCATGACCCTTTAATTGTTTGCCCATGAGTTTTGAAGCAGCATGTATTTTTACCATTATGGTACGATAAAATTTTTGATAGTCTTGAAAGATTTCGGGTTAAATTTGAAATCAACAAATAGTTTTAGTGTTACTCAGTCATTTTTAAAATAAATATTTAAAAAATTAGAGATTCTTGATTGGATTATAATGTAATGTAAAAGAAAGTGAATATCTGTAATTCGCCGAAAGGTTTTTAAATAAATATATTTATTAATTTACAGAACTATAGAATTTTCAATTAAGAGTAACTTAAATAAATTCATTTGAAAGAAGATATGAATATATTCACGGTGGTTGCATACATATAAAGAATAAAATTTACATACTTCACCAAGTACTTAGTACCATGTTCATAGTTTAAACCATTGTAAATTATGATTAAAAATATCGGGTAAATTGAAAAATTAATTTTACTTTTCTGAAAGAGGATCGGAGTGAAGAGGGTGGCTTCATCTAAATCGTTTTTTTTTTTTGGCGCTTTCGTTGTTCTAATCGTCGCGTCCGCCCAAGGTACCTTGTTACTTAGACAAGAAAATTGGAGAAAAGAGTTTCAGGGGATTGCTTTTATTTAAGCCTTAAATAAAGAATAGATAATGCTTGACCGTCGCCAAAACCAAGAGACAGAACACTATTATTCTATAATAGTTGACCGATTTTAACTAAAACTGCACATCGTATATCCCACGTAAAGCCCCTCAAATGAATCACATCCTGCTGACGTTAAAACTATAGAGACGATATACAAAAGGTCGGAACTATCCCATACCTGAAAACAGTTTCTGTACTAACTGATTCAAAATACAGGTATCTGAATGTATTCATGAGGACGAATGCATTCACTGAAAGCCAAATACTGATTGCTTTGAACATAATTAACTTAGTTACCACCGCTTATATTTTTAAAAAAAAAAAGAAGGAACTATATCGTAATCACTTTAATTTTAATTTAACACGACAAACGTTTGACGAACATTTTAATTTGACACGACAAACATTTGACAAACATTTTAATTTGACACGACAATATTTAAAAACTGTAAATTTATTTACAACTCACTTGAAAGTCAGTCTTAAATTTCGTTTTGAATTTCATGCTGAAGAAATAAAATTTACTCTAGTTTTCGAAAATTGTACTCCTAATTATCTAAAAAATAAATCAACTTTTTAAGTAAAATACTCACCTACAATAATGCTGCAATTGAATGGGGCACCCATATCTCTTCCTTAGAGTCGGAAGCATCAGTTGAACTGCGGGATGAGACAATACCATTTCACTCCTGATTCCCACTACCCGTGGACCACTGTGATCCGGAATGATGAAGTCCAAAACGTCCTGACGAAATCGCTTTATGACACGTAAAATGATTCTCAGTGTGTGACATAAGTCGCGCAATTCTACTTGAGCGACTTCGCAATATTCTTGGAGTTCTGGTTCGGTCAATGATAAAATAGTGGCTGGCTGGACGAGTCTGATCCACAGATATCGAATCAGACTATTTAATGTATCTGTGAGAGCAGTCTGAGCTCCATTTCTGGTAGATGACGGATCTAACGTGACATCCTCAAATCTGCATAATAAATTGAGTACGATAAATAAGCATTATGTTTTGAAGGCGCAGACATTTATATTAACGAAGAGAGACAGTAAGAAAATTATCTACAAAACTTATAAACATCATTAATATATATATATATATATATTCAGTTTCAGATTAATATAATTTTTATGTATTATGATGATCAAATTTATATGTTTTGAACTAAGCATGAAAAACAATATCTCTTAGAAGAGCGAGCACTATTTCCTAGTTCACAAATATGGGATTTATCTATCCCACTTTTCACACAACAGCTTGCAATACATCTTGCTATACCATGGAATTTCTTGACCAATATTGGTCTTGAACTAAGTAATGACTTAAAGGTTTTTGGTGAAAGCACAATCTTTAAAATACCTCTAGAGAGAAGAAAAAAATCTAGTGTTATGGAATCAAGGGAAATGAGTGGTCAAAGAAAGTCTAAGCCCCTGTAATGATTATTTCTCTAAAACTAGTAATTAAAACGCCCAAGGCTGAATGTGGTGTGGCCCCGTCCTGCTTCCTTCGTATTTCTGGTGTATTCTCTAAAGAAGGGAGAACAAAGTTTTTCAATATTGAAGACTTAAAAATAAGAAAAGTCTTCCAAGAAGAAAATGACACATATACTCCTTTTGAGATGGAACAAGGAAACCTTTATTTGCATAATAATATTACACAATTTTCACATGTTGCTCAGTTGTGTATTCTCCTATAATTAAAATCCTAAGCCTTGATTTTCAGATTTTGAAAACCCAAATTATAAGAATTTTCATAATTTTTTTTTCCCATTTTAAATTGTAAAGTAATATTCTACCCAACCAGTATCATTTTTCTTAAGTTATCAAAATTTTTAATATTGGGACCATACATAAAAGAAAATTTCGAGGAATGGAAGAAATAAAGTACTTGAAATAACTCTAATGTGTTAGTTACAGAATTTTTTATTTTTATTATTATATAGAATTATACAATAAAACAAGCATGCAACGCATTACACCTCGTCCCCCTACCTTTCGGCCCATGGGTGACACTATTCCTATAAGCGCCGGTAATGATGGTTGTAATTGAGAAGATGTTTAATAATAATTGATAACAAATAATTTTTTTCAACATCAAAATAAAATAATTTAATGTCATCATCAAAACGTATGTCATCAAAATAAAATAATTTAACGGGTTATAAATATGGAATCATCAGTATGCACTATTACACACAATGCCAATCGTAACTTGCAATGACAAGATTTTAGAATGTTGATTGCTGATATTCTTCTGTCACGTAGAAAATATCTTTATCGTACCGCAAATTTTAATTGTAATTCACCAGTCGCGAGCAAAAATACATAAATAAATTTTTTCTCCTCTTTGTCTAGATATATTTTTAAAGTTTTTTTTTCTATTATTAATTTGTAATTATTTTACTTGTAATTGAATCTAGTGATGGGCCTTTCGATATGAAAATAATAACATATTTTAAAGCTAAATAAATGATGCCATCATACCTGACAATTCAAGAAATTGGAAATTTAAGGAAATGAAAAATTTTTAATTCACAATAGAGTCTCAAAAAACATGTTACAAAAGGGTTAAGTATACGTATGAGTAAAAGTAAAATTATCTCAAAAGATAAAAGTAAGAAAATTTAATTTATCTCATTATTTTATTTAAAATAGAACTCACGGTTTTGTGACATACGAAACTTATCTGCAATTAATAAATCAGAGTCAATACTACGGTAGACACAATAATTCAAAATAATGCTGCCGCGGTCATAGTTGCAAGTTCATAGCTAGCGTTTTTTCTATTGAGTCGAGAATTCGAGTGATGATGCCATTAAAGGCCTTTCATGTAGCTGGGATGATGTATGTCAAATATGTCAGGTTTAAAAGTCTCACTTTGGGATGATACTTTCTTTAGGAGAACGAGGGGTCTGCTCACGTGTCTTCCTCGTCACTTAACCGAGATTCAAAATTACGAAGTTCGCCGCCAGTAGCTCTCGTGTTGTTTCTAAGAAGAACGTTTATAAACAATCAGTCGTAACAGCAATTCGGCATTAATCTAATAATTCTACTTATTTTGGTGCGCATAATTCCTTCAGACATACCTTACAACAGGTTATCTTAGTATCTTATTTATTTGATAAAATATTAATAAAGTTAGTTATTAACAGCGCTAAATATTATTTTTATTACACGTGCATTTTTAATTATTATATTATTTCTGTATAAAAAATGTGTTTTTGCAACGAATTTATTATGATAACGCTAAAACTATATATGTACCTCTTTTACAAAAAAAAAACTTTTCTCTTACCTTGCTCCATATTGTAAATATCTTAACAAAGGTTTCCAGCACCAAAGATCGGCAGCTATAAAGACAGGGGATTTCCTCATACTACTGTAAACGCTTATGTCGATAAAGCGAACTCCTTGATATTCTAATTTCAAACGACGGGCATGTTCTAAAAAGAATGACAAATAATCTGGATATTGTTCTACTTCTTCCTGAACTCGGTGATGATTATTTGGCTTAAGGATTGCAGAAAAGTGCAGTGATCCAAAAGAAGACCAACTTTCATATAGTAAATCCAAAACCTATTTAAAATAAAGTATTAATTATCAATAATTTTACAAATAAGAAAAATAGTAATGAAATATTTTATCAGTATACAGATCCCTCATTAGTAACATAATAAGTTTTTCGATTTTTGAAGGGAAGTTCTAACACGGAGCACTCAAGTTTTATATTGTTAATGTTAAGATGTTTCAATGAAAGAGAGAGAATACGTAAAGAAATAAATGGAATGCAAAGTTATTCAAATTATGCTAATATCAAATATTTTAGTAAGTTTTCTTTTCTCTACATGCATACTTCAGAAGAAACGCTTTAAGTCCAGAAGAATAAAACAGCTATTTACAAGTGTTATAAAAATATGTTCCATTTCTCAATATTTCGATAACTTTTTAAAATATTTTCGTTAACTCTAAGTTAATATGATACATCATTCTATAAATTTAAAAATCCTTAGTTTTTACTAGACTTTTATGTTAAGAAATATTTTTACTGAAGAACTTTTATTCCATTATAGTTTTAGCAAAAACTTTGGCAGCAAAGACTTTTATTTCGTTGATACCAAAGAATAAACATTTTACCATTAAAACAAAGAAAATACGATCAATTTTGAAAATATGATAATATCTGAAACTGTTTAATCCCTGTGGATGGAACAAAAATATTTCGAAGTAATTATTTTTCAATAATATGAACAATATGAAATTTTATAGGAAAAACCGATAAAAGCTATGTAGTAGAGTACATAGACTATTTTTAAAAATCGTACTAGATTAAGCATAATTAATATTAAAGCATTCCATTGTGACATTATCATGTTTTCTTTTTTCCATATTTTGGTGAGAAAATACAGATTAAATATTAAATATCCCATATAATTTCCCATTTAAATTATTCGTTAAAATTTAATAATAGCGCATTTTACACAAATTTAAGTAACTGATGTGTCCTTTCCTGTACTGCATTTAAATAAAAAAGAAATATTTGGAATTAATACCTGCAAAGTTAAAAATATCAATATCATTTTATGATAAAATACATACATTGTGAGTGATAATTCAATGCATCAACGTATTTTTAATGCTTTCGGAATATAAATAAATAAAATAGTGAGATGGTTTTCATTTAGTGAAAATCAGAGTAAAAACACTTTTTTTTCTGAAGAATATAGTTGACTTCCTAATTTTGAGACACAGTTAAAACCGAGTTCTTTTACCTGCTTGATTATTTGGCTATTATCCATTTGCACACGATAGGATACTTCTAGAATCCCATCAGATAATATATATTCTCTAAGCGGTATGGATAATTCGTCTTTGTGCTCTCGAAATACTTCCACCATCTCGTTTAAGATCAATTCTCCATTTTGCATATTGCAGTGACTCATGGCACTTCTGAACCAACGGAAAATGCTTGCTGCTATTGGACAATGCTCGGAAACCAAAGTTACGTATTCATAGTTCAAATCAGATGAAGGTAAAGGATATTCATTTATAGTTAATGCGTATTGCTGGCCCTCTAAAAATTCTACCACGATTCCTCCAATACAATTACGAATAAAAGGCGAATTCTCCGATTGTTCCATTTGAAAAGTCTGAAAGAGATGAAACTTTAAAAAAGGATAAATCCTATATATTATTTTGAAATACACAAATTCTTATGATGCATATTGATAAAGTTTAGAAGCATGAGTGGTAACAAAAATTTAAGTTCTAACAATGGAAGTACTATTTTGAAGCAGAATAACAAAAATTGTCAGACATTTTTATAGTGTTAGCAGATGTTCAATAAATTTTTATATTAATTTATAAGTCTTTCAAGCAAACTAAAATTTCAAAAATATCCAAAAAATTCATCCATCTTTTGATCTAAGTGGAATTATCAAATTGTTCTAATAAAGTCTTCTATTGCAGCTAATATATATATATTTAAGATATTAATGGCAAAAAACGCAAATTGTAAAATTATGAACGTGCTTTTTGGAACGAAAAGGAACAGCTGAATAACTCGAAATTATTATTAATCTACAATGTCAAAACACAATCTTTAATTTCGAGTATAATTTTATGAAAAAAAACTATAGAAATTTTGAAATCACCTTCAGTAGGACATAGTTAACAAATCTGATTATATAGGTATCCCATAAATACAGAGGTACAAACTTTAAGGGGATGTAATACACACATCAAAAGATTTGAGAATTGCATTGCAATTGAAATATCATGGGAAAGTAGTAGCAAAGATACAGGAAATGAACGGACGCAAGACAGAGATAATCTGAAAAGTTCACTGTATATAAATATTTCAAACATATAATGCTATAAATTATTTCATTTTAAAATGTTAAAGAAGGTGCTTGAAAATTCAACCCCTTCAAATATGTATGTGTTTCACCGACGGGCCATGTATTCGTGGACCCGGTAAAAAGCACTTGATGTTACTTTACTTTAAGTGGATAAGCGCAGACTCTTAGAATTCTTAGAATCAGATGCATTTGAGATACGATAGGTGTTTCATACACAAAAGCCACTCAAAATAATAAATCCAAGCTGCTAAAATTCGGAAAGCGTGGGAAACAAGCAACCACAGTCTACCACTTCCAATCCATCGTTGACCATACGATACACTCAAATATATCCGAACACATCATCCATAAATGGGAGGTGCCCATCATTTTGGAAACCACATGCTGCACCTAACATTTTGTAGCACACGGTGAAGTAAGACAGGTAGAAACTGTTGCAGAAAGCTGAGATACTTTGCTGATGTAATAGGTGATGGTAAAAATTATAAAACCCGACAAAGCAGTCACAGACCAAACTAAATCAAGCCTTCACAGATGAACAGTTTTCAAGCAGATGTGTATTTATACGGTCTCCAACCTTGGGAGTTCACATGAGCCTACTAATGCACATTGTGTTAGTGTGTTGGTTAAACACATCATCTTCCGTGAAATACGCTTCAACAGTAAGCAAAACATGCAATGGGAAACCGGCGTTTATGGTGCATCACTGGCGATATCACTGCACAAAATTCTCACATGCAGGATTAACTGAGAGACGCAGTGACTATTTCCAATGGAATTGATACGGCACATATAATGGTACTCGGATTTCTCTCCACGATATCCAACACTTTTTGTTCCATGCCGGACTTACAAGCCACTTGAAGCTTGCTCTTACAATGTCTGTGTCGTTATTTTAAAAAAAAACTATGTCACAAAATTATGATACACCTGCGATCGAAAACGGTAGCCCAGTACATATCTCTGTTGAAATGATTTTCTATACAATCATTGAGCTGATAATGCATTGACATCAGCCAATCCAGACAGTAAGTGCAATTCTATCAGCAACTTGTTCGTGTAACATTCCATGAATAACATGACGAAAACAATAAGATACTTCCCTTCCAGCGCCCTCCTGAACACACCAATTGAGGTACGATGATTTTTCCGATCATGGGCTATTGTGCAATTCTCAATCATTTTATGTGCCCTATCCCCCACTAAAGTTTGTATCTCTATTTATGGGACACTCTTCACACAGTGTTCGTAATTCTCATTGCAAATGAGCAAAATTGGTATGAATGTTAACGACTCGAAGGGAACTAAATTGCGTTGTTAACAGCTGTCTTGTATACGTGCCGGTATTAAATGCACAATTCGCAACTGGCGCTCCAGCATGACAGAAGGTTTTCTCTCCATTATTTTCAGCTAACTCATATTCTTAGCACAAAATGGCATTATATGTCTATAGGATTTAAGATACATGTGCATTTGATATCCTACTTAAAATCAGACAAAGATGACTCGCATGCATTGGATTTTTCTCATATAAACATAGAGTAAAAGGCATTTCCTAACTCGTAGGCTTCTTTATAGCTCTTTAAATGAGCACGTGGTATTTGTTTATAAATGGCAGAGAGTTTTAGCTTTGCTAGAGCTTTGGATGTTTGGGTTTGCAGTCCAGTTTCTATTCGAGAATTAGACCTTGTATATATGATTTTTTTTCGTTTCAAACCTACCATCTGACTCAGATTATTAGTAGATGTGGAAAAGATATGTGTCTGTGTGTGAGCTGATCAGGCGATTAGTGTGTCTTTAGAAGAAAAAAACTTAGATGAATATCGATGACGATGATATATGATTCCAGTTATTTATTTATTTTTTTTGTCTAATATGAATAATTGCTAAATAAAAAAGAATTTAATATAATTTTAATAAAATATATGAGTATATAAAGTACACACTGATGTCCAAAAGTGAAGCATATGCGATTATTACGTGAATAAAGAATAAATCTTAATGGGCAGCGGTAAACGGGATATACGAATGTTAAACGGTAATAAAATAAGAGCACAATGAGAAAGAATGATAATAATTACTTTTACTATCCAAAGAAACAGTCTGAAAGAAAACTGAGTATAAGAGCTCAGATTTTTAATGAAAAACAAGTGAAATAGAAAGATGATGCTACAATTTCATAATGTTTGTAGTCACCTCTGACAATCAGGTAAGCTGCACAACGATTTCCCATACTTGTTATGACATTGTGAATGAATTATGAGCTCAAAGAGCTCCAAAAGTCACGAAAAACCATTTTCAGTTCTGGAACGGTGCTCTTCGGTGCGGAAGCTCTTCTAGTTGTTTCTCAACCAAATTTTTTTCATGCTTATATGATTCAGATCAGGTTAGTAAGCAAGCAATGGCATGTATTGGGTATTTTCGGTTTCAAATAAGTCCTCGACCATGTTTGCTTGGTGACGAGGTGCATTAACACACATAAATAAAAAGTTGGGACCGACAGCACCTTAAAATACATCAACATATGGCTCAAGAACTTCATCTCTGTATCATTTATAAGTCATAGACCCTGTCTCAAAGACATGGAGGGCTGTTCGACCTTCCAGCTGATGTCTGCCCACAACATGACTTATCTTCTCAGAAAACGATGTATTTCTCTAATGTTTACAGGATGGAAACGAGTTCCATATTCTCGCCATATCTTTGTCAATGCGAATCATTCAGAATAGAACGAGATTCGTCACTGAATATCACATTGGCCCAAGCTTCAGTTAAAACGAGCGCGTTTATGTATATACGTGAGGGGAATGCAAAATTCTGGTTGTTATGCATACCAACATAATTGAGTCTCCTGTAAACTTTTTGTTTGGAATTTCGTAATTTGAATCCAATTCTGTGGCTCTGACGTCGAGCGGTTACTGCCAGATATCGGTCTTATCGAAGGATTGTCAATCTTAGTTTACTTGATACTGATAGACGGTTAACAGTTCCCTCACTTTGAAACCTCTGCAATACTCTTGAGATACCACATTCAAAATTCGAGAAATTTGTCTATATTTACTTCCATTTTTGCGCTTTATACGAATTATATTTAACTTTTGGATACCAGTTTATGTAAATAAAAAATACATAAATACCTAATTGTAATTTAAAATATGTGAATATAACGGTGTCCCAGCATCAGGGTTACAAACTTCTAGGATGTGTAGGGTATACCTAGACACCTCGAAACAACATAGCAATGCAAAGTCGGGAATGACATGTACGTGTGATAGTTCTCGCAGAAAACACAAGATAGGAAAGACACCATGTAAGCGAATATAAAGTTTATTATTCAATGAACATCAATAAAAGGGTTATTGTCACTATATGTATAAGGAAATGTTCAAATTTCCGTTCACAAGCTGTGATGTAGGCCTCACATCTTCGGTGCATGGAAGTTCGGACATTCTCGAAGATTCCGGTTGTTTCTCGTATTTTCCCAGCAGCGAATGTGATGCGTGCAACCATGTTTTCAGAGCTCTTATACACCAGTGACTTGATATGGCCTCTGAAGAAATTATCTAGGCTTGATAGGCCTGGTGATCAAAGAAGCCAATGCACTAAACCACCCCAGCCTGGACGCCCTATTTGGTCCTGTTGGCTAAATAGGGCGTCAAAGGAGTTACGAACTTCACGGGCTGTAGTGGACAGGTGTTAAAGGATTTTTGGCTGGAAATATACCCCATCGAACATTGTTGCGCGTACAGTCGTTGTGGGGTTCACATATTACACTCCTCAACTCTGCGCGCCCGATGCATATCTGCTAATTCCACGTTTGTATAATCAGCCATCCATCTACCACTGCGTCAACTTGTAAAATGAAGAGTTGGTGAAAAAACGCGATTCAGAATGTCGTGTACGTACAACGCCACCTAACGCATCTGGAAAGCATTTCCAACGCAATATTGAAATGAAATTACGAGTTGTCTAGGTGTAACCTATTCTCTCTCTCTCTCTCTGTGTGGGGGGGGTATATGTGTGTGTGCGCATCTTGAACATAGTATATAGAATGGAGCTTGGGATTTAAATGAAATTTGTTACACATAATGATACAGACAGGAGATTTACTTGATCCCAAAACCAAGACAATTAAACAAATGCAGTGTGTACAGTTAGACAAATACAGAGCAACCGCAATAGCGCGTCGACGATGTGGCTGATGACCTCACACTTAATAGACGGTGCTGTGAACGAGGAGACGCGGCTGGGAAGCCATTGAGAACAGACTACTGGAGTCCGTGTGAGAGAGGGGCTTATAAGTCATCAAAAAGAACTTGGATAGTCTTGACTGAAAATGGACATGGCTGGAAACCACAAGGAAAAAACTTGGAGAGACTTTTGCTGGAATCTTGCATGGAAGTCATACGCGGAAGAGTTATATGCTTCGTTGAGTGCAAAGGCACTAGAACCTTATTGTAGCCTTTCGCAGTTACATTTGTATTTGTCTTTGTCCAATTCACAGTATTTATTGTTCTACGTCCGATCAATAAACGTGTCTTTGTAAATTAACACATCTCGTCATTTACATATCCCTAGACAAACCCAGCCAGCAAACCAAACCCCATATATATATATATATATATATAACATGCCAACAATCCGGCAGATATAGTCCCAGAGCTCCGCCGGATTATCGAAAACGCCAAACAATTAGAAAATCACTTAAAATAATGGATATAAACAGTTAAAGCTATGCGTTATTGTACAAAACTTAACACAGTACGAATAAATAAAGTTTAAACATGCGAAATAACTCAAGCTTCAAATAATATATACTATTTTGTATTGACAACCTATATTATTCCATTGAAGTTAGAAGTTCAAAACAAATTTTCTATGACTTATTAGCCCGTGTATAAAACGCCGGATTACTGTGGGAGTACTGCAATAATTAAATATAATATTAACATTAATATAAAATGTTAAGAATATAAATATGAAATATTTTAATAAAAAATATATAAAGCCTATATTGCATATGTACTTTATAGAACATTATTCAATAACGCGTTCACCTTTCCATAAATTTTTGAACTTAGGCTTAGAGTGAAGAATCCTCTATTCCTGGGGAGACGATCGTGAAAGAGACAGCTGGACCTAGCGGTATGTACACGTTTGCTCCTGCCATTACGAAAGGGTTAATGGATAAATAAACTTTATCCAATTACAGTAGAACTCCCATTCCCCAAACTTCAGCTGTGCGAATCGCCAGTTATCCGGATCGAATTGAGATTAAAAAGTTCCACAAACAAAAAAAATTTCACGTACTGCGAATACGGATATTCAGAAGTACAATCTTTGAAGTTCTTACTGAAATCCGCTTGTAATAATTAAGTATGCGCAGACAATGAATCACCACTAGTAATCTCGCCATTCAATATAGGTTTGGGATTATGCGGATTTGTTGTTATTACGTTACTTCTTCCTTTGTGTACTGTGCCGTTCAGATCCTAAAAGGACATGCGTTGGTTTATTGTTGGCAGACAAATGAAAATCATTCAACATTCAGACAAAAAAAGTGACTGGTAGTAGTTAGCCAGAAATGTATATCATAGGAACATCAACAAATTAGGAAATTAGGATAAGCAGGTCAACAATTTTAAACTTTGCGTCTGTCTCGGAAAGTGAAAATAGTTCGTAGAGAACAGTCATGAAAATCATAGAAAAGAAAGAACTGGAGGAAATATATTCAAGTAGATTTTGCAGCAGTGAGCATTGAGAAATATTTTAAGGCTAATCATTTGCGAAGAAGCTAAGCTTTCGAGAAGAAAATCGTAGATAGTTTGTTTCCTTTTTAGTCGACTTATGGGTGACTATGCAATTTTAAGGCAGAGCATGATATGCGTGAATTAGATTTAAGTCTTAAAAGTTATAAACAAACCCAAAAGTAGCAGAAATCTTTACGAAAAAAATCTAAAGGTATGACAAAATCATCTGGCGCCGAATTTTTATTTAATGCAGATGAAACAGTTCTTATTTATCAGGCTTTACATAGAACGACTTTAGCTTCTAAATGGAAAGCAGCCCCTGGTCATGGTTGCGAGTTCATGGCAGGCGTTGCTTCCGTCGATACGTGGATTCCAAGTGCTGATTCCACTAAGACTCATTATGTAGCGAGGCTGATTCGTATCAATTCTCTTGAAGTTCAAAGTCCTCATCTCAGGAATGATATGAAGATTTGGAGAAGGGGTGCATGTTCAGGTGTCACGCCTCGTTACTCGACTGAGATCAAAATTTTCTAGTGCTCTTGTTCATAAGGTTAGCGAAGATCTTATAACTATACTAAATTTTGCTACCCCACTTTATATCTTGACACAGGACTAAAATGGATCGAGCGAAAATATTAGGGTAACCATCTATAGCTAACCACTGTCAAGCAGGTGGAAGACTTGGCTCACGGAAATGGGTAAAAACAGCAAAATACCTGGCTTTCTTGATACGTTCAAGCAGTAATATTTTTATACAATATGTAAAGTATACAAAATGTAAACATTGTAATGATAGTCATTAAAGACATTCATTGTTCGAAGATTTCGTTTTTTGGCCCCAAAGGAGTAACATTTTTACCTCAATAATCCGGATATCTTACTATCCCAACTGGATCTGGTCCGAATTAATTCGGATAGTTGAGGTTCTGCTGTAGTTAATTCACTTCCAATAAAAAAAAAAAAGCTGAATTGTGAAATTTAATTTTTTTTTTATTGTATCTGATATTAAATCTCAAAATTAGCCTAAATGTCAAAGTTCGTAAGAATCTGCTTGTAAGTTACTGTATTTAAGGAATTTAGTGGTTAAGGAACGATCTTAAAAAATTATCACAATAAAAAAAAAAATCTTCTAAACTCTTTTCAGAACTTTTTGTACCAAACAATAAAATCAAAGTTTTTTCGATCTCTTAAAACAAAAAATAGATAAAATAACAGGATTATGAAAATAATTTATTATTAAACACACAGTTAGGGAAAAAAAACGTTATTAGTAAGAAACTAATCTTCTCGTATATTTAGATTTAACTTCTCATACAATTTTTTTTAATTGAATTTTTCATGAAATTCCCTTCCATAGTACAATATTCAATTTTGAAATTATGATGGTCGATCGCGAGGTTATAGGGGATGGTTAACAAATTTTAATTATCGATCCACTTATAATGCGGTATTAAAAAATGGGGAAAATATTTTGAACCGCTCACATTCGAGTGAAGTAATCCAGCTAATGACTTTAACAGCTTCATCCGAATATTTTTGAAATTAATAATTCAAATTGGATTCAAATAAATTTTCGAAGTATGCTATTTGTTATTCTCTGCCAAATTCTACATAAAATCGCTTCTCATAATGAAAAATTCTGATTAAGGAGATGATTAATTATGTTAACTAAGTTTATTAATTAATCCAATAGCAACATAATATTTAGTTCGCTTTGAGATATTAACAGTGATAGCAATTTTATCCAGTTGCAATGAGGAATGCGAAAGTGTGATTAAAGATAACCCTTTTTTTAATGATTGTACATATAGTGTAACATACCTGTTACAGAGGCTGATTATCATAAAAGAGTCGTTAAATGGAAAAATAAATTAGTATGTCGTTAAGTCACTCGACTCGAAGACATACAACTTCGCAATTCGAAGTGTGATGTGATCACTATACCAGAACTAATATCTCTCTTTCCTAACTTCTGCACAATACCTCGTGTACATATTCAGTTCCCTTTAATACGAAATAAGTTTCATTAATTCGCATGACGAGTGATGTTAGGACTCAAATTGAACATCTTCGACCTCAAAATCCTTGGCTCCAAATGATAAAGTAAAAATGTACGAGATTCCGTTTTCATTAACATCTAAATAGTCTGTTATTCTTTGTTTAAAGAAATAATCCTATGTGCAGTAAAAATCAAGAGCAGGTGAATTGATTCAAATCAATGAGATGTATATTAAGGGATATAAACTCAGAGTTGTATGTTTTCACACAATAATCTTTACATGTGATTCGATATCAATAGGTTCGAATTGTATCTCATTTCTTGCATTAAAATCTGAATTTATTAAATAAACTTTTTATGAAGCATATTTATATACTGATAGTAAATATTAAGTAAATATTATTCAGGATATAACTGCAATAGGCTCTGTACAATAAGTTGTTCCATTGATTCAAGAGCTTTCTGCAATTATTAACATATTTTAGTTTTCAAACAATTTTGCTAAATATAAAGTAATCAAAAATAAAAATAAACAATTTATACGAATACTGAGAATTAAAATATACAAACTTACATTCTTGAAGTTATAAAAATAATTTTGAATATTTGGTATTCATCTGCAAATTTCTATGTCATTTAGTTTATTGCTGCAATCTAATTTCCAATAATTTTTAAATACTTTGGAGGGGGGGGGGAAATGATATGATAAAAGTATTTCATATTTAAATTGTATTTTAATTTTGAGTCCAAATTAACCATGTGATATTCACGCACATTAATTTTTTTTATCACAAACGTGCAACTGGTATTAATATTATTTGCTGACTTTTATGACTTTAAAGCATCATAAAAGCACAAAGTTTCTGTTTTTAAATGAATACTTAAGTTTTCAAGTACATTTACATATATACAATATCGCTTAGCAGTCTTGGTTAAAAAGTGTAATTAAATATCATACATTAAAAAATGTATTTTAAATATTAAAAAAATTACATAACTATCCATACTATTGTAGTGTATTTGCAATTTGGTGAATATTATTTTAACACAAATATCGCCAGCTAAGTAAGTTACAGAAAGCAATTTAAACTATTTTTGTCTCATTTAAATTTTTTTTCTTTTAACAATACTTCAACTACAAAATAAAGTGTGATTCTTGGTGAGTTTCACCTTACTAATAAAACAACAATTTTACTTCAAGATTTCCAAAAAAAGTTCACTAAAAATCATCTCAGTTTCCATCCATTTATGAAATCTATAAAATCACAAAAAAAATCTCTTACAAAGTTAAGAAATTTCATTTCTTATTTCTGTATCCACTGTTTTGAATAACTAATGAAGTAATTTCGATCATTAGACTTCCCAGCCAAACCAAACCGACTATTTTTGTCGGGGAACATAACTCTCTCGGGCTTTAATCCCCTGTGAATTGGCTATTATTTCCCAGCATGATTAATTATAAACAAATTTAGAATTAAAAACCATCTCTTTTTTTTAAAAAAACTTACAGTTCTTTTTTGCACTAAAATTAGAGTATTTTTTTTGGTTACTCATCGGAGTAAGAAATATATCAATGTTAGATTGACATTTAACCGTCCTTGAATTTTAAAGGCGCACTGGGGGAGGGGCTACGTATATATATTAAGGCTCTCGTCTAGCCGCCATTTTGATTTCGTGAGCAGGCCAATGTTAATCTTCCGCCGTTCGACGCTATCATTCTCCGTCACCAACTGTTGATATTTGGGCCGTAAAGTGCATCTGAAAGGCCAAAATAACAAATAGCTACATGGAATTCCCTTCCGATTCTTGAAAATATTTTCTTGTTTAGTTGTTTTGAGTTTCCAGTGCACAAAGAATGTTTTTTTAAATATTTGGAAGTAATTTCACAAGGCATTGTTGACCACAGTGCTTTCAGATACGCACAACCATTAAACTCGTCAAGCTCAACAAAGATAACGAAAATTGCGTCAAAACCCATAGAATTACTACTCTCCACAAAATCAATAACAGTGAACAATAACTAATTTATACAATAAAATTGATGCAGCCAATAAGCTACTGGTGGTAAAACTCCCGTCTAGCCGCCATTTTGGTTCAATGGACATGTCATTTAATCCTATGGAATTTTGACTGCAATTCTCCTCTTTATTATACTTAATTCATGAGTAGAAATAGAGTTCAGAAAGAAAAAAAATGTCTATGCTTCTAATGGAATTACTTTTTTCCTAGATTCTTTAAAATATTTTTATTCTTATTTTAAGCATTGTTTTGGAGTTTTCCTGGTCTTTAAAAAAAATTTCCGTATTTAAAAATCGGAAAAAAGTAATTCAAGACATAATTCATTTTTCTCTTTCGAATACGCTAGCAATTCAAATAGAACAAATAAAGAGTAAATAACTCAGACATTCCGGATAAGTTCGTTAATCTACGTCACGGCAAATTCTCATGCGTCATCTATTGTGTGAGTCTTTGGAACTGGCAAAGTGCCATCTGGAAGACAAAATTATGATGCTTCTGTGGAGTTCTTTTCTCTTCGATTTTTTAAAATTATTTGAAATATTTTTTTTAAAGACGAAACTCAACAGAATCGATTAAAATAAGAATAAAAATATTTTTAAATCTTAGGAAAAAATGTTCGCAAGCTTCATTAATGATCTTCAATATTTTATTGCATTCAAATAGATCAAATAAAAAAGATATGAAATTAAGAATCAAATTCATGGAGTTAACATTAGCCCACAGAATCAAAGGTTAGATGGTAATCTTATGAATACGAATAAGTTACTGATGGGTGTAACGAAATCGTTCCTCGTTGATAGGAAAAATTACTGTGGAAAATGTTTTACTCATCACCAATGATTAATAAATCTAACCTTGAAATGTGCATAAAAGCGCAGAAAATAAAATATAAATTTTACTTTGTATTGTTTATCTATACGCGTTAGGTAAAAAAAAAAAAACATATCAGGCATCATATTTCTAGTAGTTATTGGTCGTATAAGATAATGGAGATAACGACGTATAATCCTTTCGAAAACGAAAATCACCATCCCCTTTTTTGTCTTTTGTTTCATTTAGTCAATTGAGGAAGTTGTACGGAAATTTCATGGAAATTTAATAGAATAGAATTGAAGGATGAAGATTTGACAGGGGTTATTCAAAATGAATCACCTGATTTTCCATTCCATATTTCAAAATAATGACTCAGAGAGGATAAGTAATATAAGAATACAAAGAAAAATTGTGGAAGTTTTACTTGAAAGTAGGTGAGCCATCAAGAATTCTTTGTCCATTTCACGAAAGCTGTTTTTCTAGAAACTTTCAGCTGGAGCTGCTCACAGTTGACAGCTGTAGTTGCGACAGATGACGATGTTATCACAGCTGGCCATAAGTCGCCTGATATGCCAATCCCATGTCTAATTTTGTGATACCTAAGCAATTTCTTCCTTTGAGGGCATAAAGAGTAAAGGGTATGAGATATCATTATAACCACAAATGTATGTTTAACTTAAAAACATGTTCTGCTTTTAGCCACATCATTAACCACTGACAATATACAAAGTGTTTGTAAAATTTATATATCGATTGACATTATACGTGAACTAAGGAAATTATATCTGAACACTTATAAAAGAATTTCCATATTTTTCCTTTAAGTTTGTAATGCTTACTTATTATTCTTGTGACGTTTATTTTTTTGAAAATATGAATTTTATAATCAGATGAATCATTTTAAGATAACCCTGTACTTTTGAGTCTTCGAAAACTCAAGAAAGTAAGACAGTTTTACATATTATTCGAAAATTATGACATATCATTGACTTTATAAGTCACCTACTGATTTTTATTATTAAATTGATAATGGAAGATTCCTTAGTATAGCAACTGACATTTGCTGATCATACATTTTTTTGGCAAAAAAGTAAATAAAATACCAGTACAAGATTAAAACTTATAAAATGAAATTTATCATGAAATTATTATTTAATTTCGTATTTTATAATACTGTCAATAGAAAATGGGAATAGGACAAAAAGATTGAATTATAGTTTAAAATGTTTTGATGATAGTATGTACTAACAAAATTTTATATAGGATTTATAAATACCAAAAGAATTTGATAGAGGCATTCGATTTATAACAATGTATGCACATGGATTATCTCTTAAAAGTAATCTGGAAAATTCTGAATCTAGAGAAATATTACAATGTGTGCAAGTTCAATAAAATTATAAGTTACAATATCTAAACACACATACTCATCCCAAATGAAATAAAGTTCACTTGCAGAGAGTACACATTTTAAAAGCGTTTTTAAAGCATGCTGATGTCACAAAAGGTATTTTATTTTTAAAATTGCATTTTATGTTTAATTCAAAATAATAGATTAAATTACGGCCTAGTTCATGAAATAGCCTTTTTTGTATTTACCATGGTAACTGGTTGATCTCAGATTTTCTGCGTATGTATGAGTTAGAGGATTTAAAATCAAATTTTCTCTTTGATCCTCTTAAACAACTGGTAATCAAGATTTTGTGTATTAGATGCATACTTTTTATTTTTTTCAGTCTATATATTTTATGAATTAGAACGTTCCGTTTTAAAATCTCATGAAAATATACAACCCATCAAATATTTTAGATAATAGTAGTATTTTCTTAAAAAAAACCGATTTGATAATTTATTTTAAAAAATATTAGACGATTTTCTTCCATCTTATTATATTTTGACTTACACGAGTTTAATTTTTATTTTCGTCTGAAGAAGATATGAGTTTTCAAAATAAAACAAGAAAGTATATAAAAGTGTTCAAAGTGCATTGATAATTATTTAAATAAAATGAGAATGAAGATCAACGTTATAATTTTTTCATTCTATCAAAAAATGGCAATAATCATTTTTCTTCATCAGTTTTCATTATTAACATCAAAAACACAACTTAATAATGACAAGATTTCGAAGCCTTGAAAAAAATTTCAAAGAGTATTTTATTTGGGAATTTGTTTTAGTTCACGCGTATATCATACATATCACACTAAAATAGAAACATTTCAATGGAACTAAATCTAAATATATAAATGGCAGTAATGAAAATGAAACGTTTTATAAGTATGTAAAATAATGATTGAATATTATTTGGAAGCAGTTTTAGCCTAGTTAGTTTACGCTTACTTATAGTTTACAAATCATAATATTTTTAAAATGATAGTAAGAGAGGCATTTCATACCTAAATTTCTAGAATTTTTAGATTAATACTCTTATTTTTTCTCATAGTAATTTCATATTTGCTTTTATTTCAAAATGCTCATTTTATAATGCTTTGTCAAAGTTGCAGTAATGCTAATGATGCTCATGGCTATGGAGTTCCTACGATTAGTAATAGTCTTGGGATTCAAATAAATCTAAATGCAGAATTTTTTAATTTATATTCATTATAAAACCTATTAATTTGTTTTAAGTGTTATTATTCATGTGAACTTGATAGACACTAATTCCTGATTTAAAAATACAAACTGAAAATTTAAATGAAGATAGGTACGACAACTTTTTTCCTTAGTTTCCATGGTGGCCAGTTCAAAAAAAAGATATGTATGTTGCATTTAAAAATTATAATATCATGAATTCTGTTTACAAAATGAAGGCCTATTAGACCATGATAAAAATAAAAAGAATAATATAACATGTAAAAATCATAAGAATAATGAGAGAATATATAAATTAATAAGAAAGAATGGAATATATGAAATTAAGAATAACAGAACATATAAAGAAAATTTGTTAATGGAGTATATTAAAATAGATTGATAGTGATTAGAATCGGACAATTTAGGATATTATTTAAAATAGTTTTAATAACTTCTTTTTTAATGAATTTTCAAAAGCTGCCTAATCAAAATAATACTTTGTGCTAACCTTGCTTTACATTTGGGCTTCAAGAAGGATTTCGTTATCTAAAGACAAATGCAAAAAAAAATTTCAAATACAGGATTCTGATTCCAATCATTTTAAATTCATGAACGTAACATTAATTCTATGAAAGAATTTCTACTTATATTTCAAGTCTGGTTTATTTCATTTCTTGAGTTACAAGACAATGTAATCAAGTATATAAAAAAAAAAAAATAGGAAGTTTTTTGTGGTACATTTTCTTTCTATTTCAACTAATATTTTTTTGAAAATCTTTTTGTACATATAAAACCTCACAGATGAATCTCTGGAACAAATGTAGTAGTTTTCAAAATAAAGATAAAAGTATTTTTCATAGCAGTAAACTTTTCCTTATTTTTATATACTTTTAGCTATGTATATTTTAAATTAAAAAATAAACACAATAACCTACAGAGACAATAAGAAACTGCGAAGAGTATTAACATAAAAACACTTGGGAATTCATTAATAGAGAGAAAATTTAAAACGGTATAGTTGAAACAATAAAATTAGATAAATAATTTTCACATCAACATAGCATTACAACTTTGCTTAGTAACTATGTGCAGTGGATCATTCATAAAACTCGTTGCCATCACCAAAGCAAGATGCATTATTAGCCGACAAAAAAATAAATTTAAAATGTGTAATAAATTTATCATGTGTATGAAATAATTGATCTTTCCAAATGTCAATTTATTAAAACAAAAGAAGAAATTAAATGTAAGAAGAAATTTGAAGGAAAAAAAAAATACTAATTTCTGGAAATAAAAAGAAAGTTATATAAAAAGTATGCACTCCATTACAATCACAGTAACATTACAAAAAAAGAAGGTGAAAGCATAATATACAATTCCATTAATTCTTTGTATCCTAACTGACGTCAGTCATAGTTCAGTAATTATATATATATATATATATATATATATATATATATATATATATATATATAATATCATTCACAAATGTCACATCATAAACAAATTGATCTATCAATCATTAAATTCATTCAGATTTCTAACAACATAGTAATCAAAGAAATCATTAAGAAATCTAAGTCAAATTAATAAAACTCCAAAAAAAATTATAAAAATGAATTAGACTTAAAACTTAAAAAACAAAACAAAATCTATTAAATAACTTGAAAACTTATAAGAGAAAGCCAGGAAGAAGAAAATCATAAATTTAGATTTATGGAAATAAGTAATAAAGACTACGAATGGAATGTGAACTAATGTAATGTACGTTTTTTTGCTATTTCCAAACCGTACATGAGGAATCTT
>BMAW01106681.1:411810-430568 GCA_019974015.1 Nephila pilipes
AGCTCGTATTTATTTAGCGGAGAGAGAGACCACTTCCACACGGCGGGAATTACATAACTCCGCCATTGGATACAGATTGTGATGTCTAACAAAGAGAGTGAGCGCTTTTGACTTTGACGTTGATTTTTCTACGGGCGCCTAGAGCGCGAAGCGCTCTTCAAGCCCGAGTCTTGAAAAATAATGGTTTCTTTGAAACAACGGAATTATCATGCTATGGAGTAGTATCTAGGGAATATGGAGAAAAAATTTCATAAGAATGGAACCAGTAGAAACTTTTTTAGAGGCAAAAAGAGGAGTCGATGCACCAGCTTAACTTATGACATCTGGTGGAGGAAAAGTTTTTAAATGGTAGAACTGAGTGAAGAACGACTTGGAGAATTTTCATGCTTCTTGTAGTGCAGGCGGTTGCCTGTGTTGCTATTGGCTGAGAGGTGAAGTACTCTGATGATGATATTGGCTGCCCTCATTGGAGTTTAACTTAGTATATATAGGGTGGGAGGGATCATCACCAAAGAGAGCGCTTTTCGCTGTGTTTTGCTTTTTATATGATAGAAAATTCACTTTAAACGTCAGAGACCACATGGTCTGGATGGAGGGACTTCAAGGGAATCTAAGTGTAGACCTAAAGTCTAGTAGGGATCTTCCCTACAAGTCTATACCGTGGAAAGAATGATGACTTTGCAGATTTTAAGCGCACGTGATTGAATAAATTAAAAAGAAAAAAGGAATCATATCTGGAAGTAAGAATGAACACTATCTTTTAAAGGAGAGAACGGGAAAATTTAGGAAATTAAATTATTATGGTGAGAAATTAATAGATTAATAGAATTAAGTTAAATCATTACACACACACACACACACACACACATATATATATATATATATATATATATATATATATATATAAGACATGTACTTAAGACAAAATTTATTTCTTCACTTAATTTCGATGTAGTTATTTTTAATTATTTTATTCTATTTTGTATTCTTTTGGAATTCTGTTATGCAATATTTTGGAGTTGTTTATTTTTGTTAATTCAATTTTTTTTTCTTTTTTACCAACTTTAGTTATAAAGTAATTTACTGAATGTGATAGTTTGGATTCAATAAAATTGGTTTCATTGATTGGTGGTTTGGATTCATTAAATTTCTGTTCATAGTCAGAAACACAGCAATTTATTTCCACATTTGATTCTCTATCTTCTCAAATTCCTCACAATTTTGTGAGAAATCTTTCCAAGTTTTTTTTTAATTATTCTTCTTGTTCCTATGTTTTTCAGTTTATCACTGAATTATAACCCATATAGTATATGTGTTTTATTTAATAGGTTTGTTGAATAATTATTTGCTCTAATAATTGTTGAACTAATTATACGTTATTTAACAAGAAGTATTAGATTACATATGTCTCTTTTGAACTTTTTTATAATTTATAAATTTTTTCATATATATAAGAGTATAAAGGTCCAAGGTGCAAAAACACAATTGATAAATTATTTAATATCCTCAAATAAAAACGTAATTGATCAACGGACAGTATTAAGATATATGCTTTAAGGTAAGATAAATTGTCAGGAATTCATATTAGTGTACATATTTTTTATAACAACAATATAATGCAAGTTAAATATCTCCGAATGTCATAGATTATCTCCGAATGTCATAGATTATCTCCGAATGTCATAGATTATTGTTTAGTAATATTTCATTAATTTTATTTCAGATTATCTATCTTACGAAGAATGAACGAGGAGTATGAGAGGGATATAACGGGAGAACTGTGTATAAATGGTAAAATATTTCCTTTTTTTTTTTTTTTTTTTTTTTTTTTTTCCTCCAAATATTCCACAAAATTTTGAAAAAATTTTATCTAATATTTATAGAGCCTAGAATATTATCAGTCTGAATTAGAAATTTATTTATTGAAATGCGCATAAATTACAAAAACCCAAATAACAGAAATTCTCATTCATCCATTGTTAATAAATATTCATTGATATTATTCATAATATAGCAAAATGATTTCTGTAATTATTTAAAATTACTGCACAATAATGATCGACTATTTTTATTCTGACAAGAAAAAAAATGAAGGATCTTTCAACATTTTGAACAGAATAACGTTCTGAATGAGATTTTAAATTGTAAAATTCCAAAAATATTAAATTTATTCAAAAATAAAACAAACAATATCATATTTGATTAAAAAGTATTATAGTCGATATAAAAAACAAAGTGTAATGAAAGTCAATACTAGAAAATTTGTGAACAGAGATTACATTAAAAAGGGAGACATATTGCCACGTTAGTGAATATTATAGTTTTTTAAGCTATCAAAATACATGTTCTGAAAGAAATAGTAAATCATTTTTAGAATTTATTGGTATAGTTTGCTGTAGAAATAGGTGAAATGTTGTTCAGGAGTTTTAAAATTTAAAAACAAAAATCAAAAACTGTATTGGATTCTCTTCGGAATAATCCAAATGATACTTAAGAGTGATTTCAAAATATATGCCGGGAATATAAGAATAAATGAAAACCCTATATATATATATATATATATATATATATATATATATATATATATATATATATATACAGATTTTACGAAAACAATCACTAAATGTGATGCAGAAATTTCTATATAACAGCAATGATTTTAAAACTTGTTTCAATGAAAAATACAGTAGTGTAGGAGGGGCTATTGTGCATTTACTATAATTCTTTTTCTTAAAAATTTTTAAAAATTGCTTCATTAAAAGTATAGAGTGGTGGCAAAAATTGTGGACACTTTTGGAAATTTTTATGTTTCTTAACTTTTTATGATTGTAGAATATGTTACGTGTCACAAAATGCAAAGTTGTATATAACATTTTAAAGAAAATTTAATACTGAATTTAATACAAAAACAAAATTCAAATATTTGCACTACAAAAAAAAAGTTTAAGTACTTTAATCTAAAAAACAAACACAGTTATGAAATAGTTTATAATGTCTAACTTTCCTGGCCAATTACTATTCTTGTTCTGGAATCAGTCCAATATAACTGGTAACTATATCACGGCCAGCAGAAGCTGACGTCATGCTTGCAGTCGGAACAAATCATTATTCTGCTTTGTTCTGCAAAGGAAGACTGTTTCATACGTAATCAAATTATAAGTAGGAATTGTTGTAAAAATTTTTAATATTTAGTCAAGAATCAGTGACATCAAATAAAATAGTAGATTAGGCACCTAGAAAGAGATGCAGGTTTCATTGTGTAACGGAAAAGGGCACTTTCCTGTGCTGAAATTGCAAGACAGGTGGGAGGTTCAGTGACTATATCTAGAATCTGAAAGTTTTGTTTATGATATCAGGATACAAATTCAATAAAAAACAAAGCAAGAAAAGGCCGAAAAAGGTGCACCACATCTGTTGATGACAGAAGAATAGAAAGACTGTCTCCAGGACAGTTGAATGTCATCAACGGCCATCAGAAGTTATCTTAATGATCCTGGTGTTTCTGTCAGTCCATGGCCGCGGTAGCCTAGTGGGCATAGTTTCGGATTCGTGGCCGGCGGTTTTCGTTCGGTCGCGGGTTCGATCCTTGGCTGCTAAAGACCCGCCGTGTAGCCGACACTGATGCACGTTTAATCTGTCGGGGTCCTCAATGTATCGATTTCTTTTGCTTGTTTCTTTCCTCTTTGTTGCTTCATTTTATATCTACATCAGGCATGATGAAATTTCTTGCATCGAAATCTAGTGAGATCTTAGTCTCTCACATTAAATTAACTTTTATACAAGAATATTTGATGTCTTCTATTACTGTTTAAACTGCCATTCTGGTTGGAAATATCTAATACCGAGTCATGGTCACAAGCTCGCGGCAAGCGTTGTTTTCGTCGAGTGGTAGAATCGAACACTGATGATTTTGATGACCCGTCGTGTAGCGAAGATGATGTTTATTAAATCTGTTGAGGTTCCAAATCCTTCTATTGACGTGGTGTGGAAATTAGGAGAGGGGGTGCTAGCTCAGGTGCCGTCCTCGTCACTTGACCGTGGCTCAAAATTATGAGGTCTTTCGCCAATATCCCTCGTGTTGCTTCTAGTGCGACGTTAATGAAAACTAAAAAAAAAAATCAGTCCAAGACCAATCAGGAGAAGATAAAAGATGTTAGACTAAGAGGTATATTCCACAAAAAAAGCCTTATCTCAATTTACAGCATCGCAATAAAGACTGCAGTGGGCAAAAGACCACATTCATTGGACAGATGATCAGTGGTCACAAGTTATATGGAGCAATGAAACTAAGATATCGTTATTCCGTGGTGATTGGAGAAAATATGTAAGACGTAAGAATAGAAGAGTTGCATCCTGATTGCATTCAGGCAACTGTGAATTATCCATATAATATTATGATTGAGTCATGCATGTCAACAGAAGGTATTGGTCGCCTTCCTGTCATCGATAGAACACTGAATGCCAGAAAATGCATAAAATTGATGAATTGATGAGAAACATAAAATTCATCGAGTAATAATGAAGGAAGAGCTTAAAATTGTCGCCAGTTCAATGAAACATCGATGTGAAGCTGTAATAAAAAATAAAAGCTACCCTACTAAGTACTGTAGTTCAATGCAATCTTCAATATCTAATGTATATCTATAACTATTGAAGCTTAACTTTTTTTTTGTACTGAAAATATTTGAATTTTGTTCTTTGTAATGAATTTTGTATTAAATTTTCTTTAAAATGTTGTATACGACTTTGCATTTTGTGAAATATAACATTTTCTCTAAGCACACTAAGTTAAGAAACATAAAAATTTCCAAAAGTGTCCACATTTTGTCCACCACTGTATATCACCGTAAATATAAGAATATCGAATCTAAATGATTTGAGAGAAGCGAATGCAAAACATTTAGAAAACTGTAATGCTACATTAATTGCAAGAACATTTGGGTTTCTTCTAAATTCCCCTGTGATCAATATATCTGTTTTCACATTCCTCCAAATATGCATTTTTTAATGTTATTAAAATTCTTTATAGTTATATTTTAAATGTTTTTCTCTTTTCGAAAATATTCTTTAGTGTAAATTTTTACTTTAAAACCAACTTATAATATATCCTTCTATAAATGTTAACATAATCGATAGGTGCAAAGTCTGTCAAATAAAAATGGCAAAAATTGCTACTCGCTGTTTGTAGCTACGAAGTGAAGAACAAAATTCGTACTTAGAGAGATCTATCTTTTTCCCCTTACTTTTCCCCTCAATATTGGTTATAATTTGGACCGTTTCCATGTCGATATTCAAACGTTTAACTACTATCTGGATATTAGTATGATGGTCTTCTGACCGCTCACAATGAACAAATTATTTTATTTATTCTGATAATGAATTGGCATCGTTCTTTAATTTATCTTTTCCATCTTTTGAAATCTAAGTTACCCCCTCTCTCTCCCTTATATAAATGAATGAAACTCTTGATAGTATTACTACAAGTCTTAGAATCCTTTTCATATGCTAGTCATTCCCACAAGCACTTTCCCCAGAAATTTTTCAATTACTTCTGTAATTATCAAGTAATTATTTCTGTAAGTTCTATTAATTTTCCTTTTCTCAGTATTATAAAAAGGAAACTCTACAATATAACAAAATCAGTTTTTCTGGAGGGCACTAAGAAATTAAAAGACCATGGAAATAAGTGTATTGATCACGGAGAAATATATTTTTAAAAACAAAAATGAGGTATATTTTTATGGAACAAAAATTTAGTTTTATAACAGTTGTCTATAGTGTTTTATAATAACTGAGTCGTACTTGTACGATCAATTGCAAATTACTGTTTGTGAATAGAACAGAAACTATGATTCTTAGATGTAAAATTTTATCATCTTTTACCAGATCGTAAATCATCAGGGGATTCTCGGGCGGTAGGAGATTCACCGACTTTTGAAACTATTTCATTTGAAAAAAGTAAGTTTTGTGTCAATATTTTTCATACCTTCTTTTAACAAAGATGCAAAAAATAGGTTTGTTTAAGAAAAACAATTAATAATATGACAAAAAATACAAATAAATCTAAAATATTTAAGACATTTTAAAATTGATTTGCAAAAATTTTAAATATTGAGGGTAAGAGTTTTTGTAAAAATGAAGAGAGATACAGTTCTTCAGAAAATGTATAAGAATGGGTTTCTTTTTTTACTTCGCGGGGGTCAGCCTTGTAATTATAATTTATAGTAACTGTTTGGTTGAGAATCCCGAATTTTGATTCAAAAATCTGATCATATAGAATAGTTTCTCGTGGCTTAAGAAATTAAAATTGTGATGGTAACTTGTGTATCGATCTTGTTAGCACTGATTTAAAATCACGAAACATACGTCAATATTCACATTAGACCTATATAATTGATTATTGCCCTCCCCTCTAATACATCAATCTCACTTAATTAAACATCTTTTTTTTTCTATTGTTTTAATGTTATTTAGGCATTCTTTTTAAAGTAACTAATCTACATTATTTAAGGATAAAACTACATTCGAATGAACTGTTTATTTAACTTAGTAATACAGATACGTAGTGGAATACTAATAACAGATTTAGTAATTCTTAGCTACGGTTTAGTAATCAAAGCGACGCTTGAGCTGGTATCTCTCCTCCAAATGTCTGCACATATCATTAGGAAAATATAAATCCATGAAAAGGATTTAAAGAAAATTGCGTGAATTCAATTTTTAACTACACGATTTTTTTAAAATCAGGCTCGAACTTACGAACTCTTCAGTCATCATTCAACAGTGCTCTATGCTAAGTGTAAGTGATAGTAAGACACGCAATAGTGACCCAAGACGATACAGTTAATATTATTATTGAAATTTATAATAAACAACTTGTTTTCGTTAACGCTGTGCAAACCCTATTAGCAACTTTCTCTTTTTTTTTAACACTGTAATGAAGCTAGATTGTGTGAATAATCTTATCTATTTTTAAAAATAGCCCAAGGTTCTTCAGGTGATTCTAGAAACTTAGAAGACTTGGATCCATTTGAAACAGTTGAAAGTAAGTAGGATTTTTGTAACCGAACCGCAATAACTATTACGAAGAAAATAATTTCTATTACTCTATCGTAATACTTAGTCTTACTTCTGTTAGGGGACTAAGGGCTAATTGGAACAGGGGTACGTTATAATACGCACGTTACGCGCACAGATTTTAAAACTTTTTGATCCGTTTATTTTATTAAATATACTTCTTATGATGGGCTCTATAACATAAACACGGTCAGTGTCCTGCCGAAACAGGTGATGAGAAGCTATGAATGCGTTCTCCACTTTATGTAGTAAATGAATAAAAAAAATATTTCGTACACTTTGATTTAAGTTAAATTCATTGATGTTTTTTTAAAAAAATACTTTCGCTTGTGTATTGTGTCTGTGTATTAAATTTTAAATTGATTTTTTTTAACTAAACGCAATATATTTTTATAAATCAATAATAATGTCCGAAATCATATGATAGGGGAACTTTAACAAAATATAGGGGCAAGTTGTAACATGTTAAAACATGCCCTTTGTTAAAAAATTATCAATTCATGGCCACTCCCGATTTTCTAGGAAGTTATGTACAAAATTAGACGTAGTTATACTCGTACATAATGTAATCATCATATATGTCCCTTTTTAAGTAGCCTGTATCCAAGCACAACTTGACTATTTCTAAAATGTTCCGTTTTCAGAAAGAGAGCAACCCCTTGTAATAGATTCAAAAAAGGGCCCTAATGTATTCGTAGAAAAAATATTTTCTCTTGAGAATTAATTGCGAGGGAGAAACACAACTGGAAATCTCAGTTCTTAAATTTATGTTAATTACAAAAATAAATTTAAAAAATCATGTTAAGAACTTCATTTTTATTTGAAATCAACATCAAATATACTAAAACAAATTTATTCTTCTGAAAAATGTAAGATTATATAAACTATTTATTTTCATTTTTTTTCAAACTATTAATTTATTTTTATTTATTTATTTATTATTATTATTATTATTATTCATTTTTGTTCTTTTCAATTTTGAATAAGAACTGCGAAGAAATATGTGTTTTTTAACACACATACATACCATTGTCTAAAGATTTGTAGATGCCTTGTTTTGAGAAGGAATTATATATATATATATATATATATATATATATATATGGTCATACTAAGCATAAACTACATCCGAAGGTAGAAGCAACTAAGCCAACTGCTGAGAATAGATTGACATGAAAACGTATATTTTATTATCATTTTATGGATATAATACAGTTACATTTCTTATTAATTAAAGATATTACTCGTTAATTAAAAATATATTTAATTAAACTTTGTCAATATTATGACCGTATTCAACGCAAGTAGTTTATTCCCTTTAAATGTTGAAATTTTTCAAGATTCTACCTTTGCACCAAAATATATCACCGATCACCCAAATCCTGATGTAGTGAATACGGACGAAACAAGTTCAAAACAAATTCATCAGGAATTACCGTTGTAACTTGAGGATCCTGAACTGCTACAATCACTACTGGAATTGAATATAAGCGTTTATGAAATTATAAACTAGGTGATTTGTGAAATATTTACTGAATCTGTTCTAGGACAGTCAGGCACCCTAATTAGAAAAATTAATTTTTCTTCCGCAAAGATTAGACCTCTACCTAAGGTTTCACTTCAAAAATAATTTAACAGAGATTGACTCAAAAAAAAAATTTGCCATTCTAACTAATACACTTAGAAAAGTAATATGAAGAGATAAATCATAAGAATAGAAAACAAGAAAACAGAAGAGGAAAAGAAAACGTTTTTAAGAACCAAAGGGATAAAAAAAAAGGTGGACAAGTTTTGCTAAGTTTACTTATGTGTTTACTGCTATTCTGATGTAGGAGAATGGGTGCAATGCTTAATCTGTAAGATGTGGATACACGTTAAATATGTGAGAGGAAACAATCTGTTATTATATCGCGTTAACTGCAACCCTGATGAAAATTGAAACACTGGACAGGATTTAATAATAGGTATGTAACAGGTCAATTGAAAAGTCCCCGGCCTACCATAGTAAAACACATTTTTTTTTTGGCAAAATTAGTTTTTTTATTCAACATAATTCCCTTCAAGGGTGATACACAGATTATAGCGACCCTCCAACTTTTCGATACCTTTTTTGTAGTACGATTTGTCCTTTGCTTCAAAATAGGCCTCAGTTTCGGCGATCACCTCTTCATTCGACGAAAATTTCGTCCCAGCGAGCATTCTTTTCAGAGCTGAGAACGGGAAATAGTCACTGGGGGCCAGATCTGAAGAATACGGTGGATGAGGAAGTAATTCGAAGCCCAATTCATGGATTTTTGCCATCGTTTTTCACTGACTTGTGACACGGTGCATTGTCTTGGTGAAGCAGCACTTTCTTTTTCTTCAAATGCGGCCGTTTTTCGGCGATTTCGTCCTTCAAACGGTCCAATAACGCTATGTAATAGTCGCTGTTGATGATCCTTCCTTTTTCAAGGTAGTCAATGAAAATTATTCCATGCGCATCCCAAAATACAGACGCCATAACCTTGCCAGCCGACTGTTGCGTTTTCCCACGCTTTGGAGCGGGTTCATCGAGTGCAGTCCACTCGGATGACTGTCCATTGGACTTCGGAGTGAAATGATGGAGCCATGTTTCATCAATTGTGTCACATATCGACGCAAAAACTCGGGTTTATTACGCTTGATCATCTTCAAACACTGCTCCGAATCAACTCGTCGTTGTTTTGGGTCAAAAGTGAGCTCGCGCGGCACCCACTTTGCACAGAGCTTTCTCCTACCCAAATATTCGTGAATGATATGATTTATACGTTCAGTTGATACCTTTAGAGTGTCTGCTATTTCATTCAATTTCAATTTACGGTCATTCAAAATCATTTTGTGGATTTTTTTAATGTTTTCGTCGGTAACAACCTCTTTTGGGCGTCCACTGCGTTCACCGTCTTCGGTGCTCATTTCACCACGTCTAAACTTAGCATACCAATCCTTGATGGTTGATTTTCCTGGGGCAGTGTCCGAAAACTCGGCATCAAGGCAAGCGTTTGCTTCAACTGTATTTTTCCCTTCAAAAAGCAATATTTTATCTACACGCGAAATTCCTTTTTATCCATTTTTTTCACAATAACAAAAGTTGCTTCACTCAAAATGCTATAATTCACAAACTAATGATCCGACATCTGTCAAATTTATACACGCATCTTTTGAGGGTTAAGGCTAACTAAAAAAACATATGGATTTAATTCTAGTAGCGCCATCTATGTGTCAGGCCGGGGACTTTTCAATTGATCTGTTATAGTTTGGCGTAGGGCGTGCGTGTGTGTGTGTGTGTCGACGTAAAAAGGACATTAGAAGTCATGGGTGTGAAGAAAACATCATTCTAAAGTCTATTTATTCTTTTTGATGACAGCGAGTCAATAAATAATAGATAGAGAGGATTACATGATGAAAATGGAGAATGCCAGAGACGTAGTTTCGCCATCTTGGCTACAGATGGAGAGAGAGAAATTTACCTTCCTTCGAATTTATTTGGAGGGATATCTTAAATCATGTAATAATCATGTGGAATTGGATGAAAGGATTTTTCAGGGACTTTGTTAAGACACACAGTCTTGTAGGGATTATGCCAATAGGTCTGCGTTCCTGGGAAAAGTTGATTCAGCAGTGCGGGAGAATACAAGCCCGTGATTATATAATATAAAGAATAAATAGGAATCGTATAAAAAAAATACGAATGAACTAATTTCATGTGAAATCATTATACACACACTCGTATATGCATATATATATATATATATATATATATATATATTGTGCAACAGTTACGGTGCACACGTATGATCGTGTGTACAACACATGAGGGCAAGAAAGTTTAAAAGAGGGATTACAAAATAGAACAAAAAATTGGGGATAATAGGAAATACGATTCACTCTCAGAGTTTCAAAGCCGATTTTTCATTGCGCGTAGAAATGCTAGAAACTGAGACAATTTATTAACCCGTGTGGCAGTCAATCACAGTAATGCTGTTTCAAGTTCTAAACGGTTCTGGGAGGAAAAAAGCGAGCTGCAGTTGTCCTCGCAAAAGCATCACAAATATAATCTATAGCAGTGACTCTCAATCTTTTTCTCGTTGTGAACCCGTTCTGAAATCCTAATGAAATCGGCGAATTCCTTGTATAATTGTTAGTAACTGGAATGAAAACAATAAAATTTGGAAGGACATTTATCCTCCGAGTACAAACATTAATAAAAACTAAAATGATAGCTGCAAGGAAAGGAATACAAAATTAATTAAGGAAACCAACTGGTTCTTAGTGAAGTGTTCAATAAATTTGACAAAAAAAAAATTCTTAATGGGATATTTGTGGCTGCCTGAAGGAACAAAGAAAATCAAAGTTTGGCTCATTGTCTGACAGTTTCAATCTCAGATCAGGTTTTGCATTTATTCTGTTTATATATATTTATCTTTTAGGTATTTATATGTTGAAAATGCTTTCTCACAAAGATATGTTGTGCAAAAATTAATAAAATCTTAATGAAATTGTTTTAATAAAACAGGATATTCGTTTGTAACACTGAGCCAAAAATCAAATGAGAATTAAACCTATGTAAATATGCTAAGAACAGGCAACAGTTAATTAAAAATTGAGCAATAAATGAACATAGGTTAGTATGGAGACTAGGAATTGGTAAGAATTTTTTGACCCATAATTAGACCAATACAGCTCTCCCAGTCCTTATAAAACTGATAAGTCAAAAATTTTATGAAGAAAGATCTAGGAGCGGGAACACTCACCTACTCCCCACGGGATGTTACCATTTTCTCAAAATGACTCATAATATCGTTATTGGTGTTATTGTTATGAACTTTAATCCAGTATATATTAAAAAATTCCAATATATAACGATAGTTATCTCGTTTTATTATTATTGTATGTTACAAAAATGATTATCATATGGAAAAATAACTATTTTTAGTAATTTTTTCATAAATTTCACTTCGTTTTATTTTTCTCTGAAATAGAATTGGGAACTGAAATGGAAACATTATTCTCCAACTGGAGTCGAGAATTTCTGTGAGTATCATTACAACATTCTAAATTTTATCTGAATAGGGATGAAATTTAGAAATTAAGAAAAAATGAGAATATTAATGTAGATTTTAAAGATTCAAAAAACAGGATCCTCACAAATGAACTAAAAGCTGATAGTAACTAAATTTTTTATACAAATGCTGCAAAATTAGAAAAGTAGAAAAAGAAGCTAATCAATTATCCGCAAATCATCAAATTATTACCATAATTTATTTTTCAGATGGAAACTTAAAAAAATTAACAATACGTTTAATTTCAGCATTTGTCACTTTATAAGATTTTTAACAGCATGGAAGAAATAAGGAATAACTATAAGTAGTGAATAGGAAAGCTGCTTTCCAGATAGATAAATGTTTTTTCCACATATACATAAAATTTTTATCAAATTTAAGAAAAACTTACATCTTTGCATAGTTACCAGTTACGAAATAACATTTGTTACGAATTATGAAAACGAAACCCAAAGCTTTTTCATCTAATTAAAAAGCGATATTAAAATCTACATAATAACTGATCAATCCAACAAATGTTTAACATGCTAACAAAAAAAAACCCCTCATATACTAGATTTGTAACTGCTATTTAATAAATGTCACTAGATTAATAGACTATTAATCGTTGTTAAAATCGTAAATCCGCTACACACACACACACACACAAGCTAAACAATAAAGAGGAATACCCTCATCTCATTCTCTTTCCTGCACACTCCACGAGAAGGAAATGCTGCTTTGAAAATTTTAAGATAATAAATTTTAGGATTATTTCTTTTCATTATGTTTATATTTTTTTTTTACTTTAAATTTTCACATTTTTAAGAGAAGATTCATGTTAGGTTTCACTTTCAATTATCAAAATTTCACAATATTTGTCTTTATTAAATAACTATTTATCACAGATGGGAAATCAATTTAATCTCCAATTTCTCAATTTTATAGAATGTAACATATATGCAATTATTTAAATGAAAAATGCGCAAAGCAGTAAATGTACAATGAGTATACAATGAATTTAAGAACAAAATAGGACCATCTATCTGAAATTATTACAGATATAAACATGCTTTCAAAATAAAATAGCCTTTTTTTCCCCCACTAGACCTTCCAAAAAATTTGAAGAAGATACTGTAAAGAGGATGGATGATCTAAAAAAGCAAGCATATATTTTGGAAGCAGAGTTCTTAGAGAGTAAGCTGGAAATAGTGAAAAAGCGAATAACAGAAACATAATTTTCACAGTAAATGCACTATATCTATATTAATTATTCAATGAACATAAGCTTTAAAATTAAATGAAAGAAATTCACAAACACATATAGAATAATTATTAGTTCATTGCACAGTTTTAGAGTTTAAAAAAAGTTAATAAATAAAATCCACTTAATAATAAAAAGTTACGTATAAATAAATGAAACTGTTTAGGAAAAAGTTATAGAAAATTATGAAACATTCTTTAATAAATAGAATAGTAGTTATATTGGTCAATACTATCCTGATTAAGAAAAAAATTCATTATCAAGGGAAGGTGTGGCAATTAAATAACGAGACTGATGCTATTTAACATTTTATTTTGATCTTATACATATTTATTTTTTATTACTTTCAATGTACACCCCTCCTCTATCCCTACAACGCTCCATGCGAATCTTCCATTGTTCGAAATAGGGATAGAAGTCTTCTTCCATCTGCTCCTTCAGGACGAGTACCGCTTTCTTTTTCACAGCTTCAAAGGACTCTAATCTTGTTCATTTTAATGCAGATTTAAATTTAAGAAGCAGATAAGAAGTCGCTTGGGGCAAGATCCGGCCGAATAAGGCGGAACTTATGAACTCGTACGGTATAACACTGGAATGTTGTACTGGGCTAGAAACCTCTTGACAGACAATGCGAAATGATTTGTCATTCCACAAATAGGGTCGTTTTATCCTTATTCTTTCACGGAGTTCGGCAAGGAACGTGTAAGCAGTAATGTTGATTAATAGTTTGACCTTCAGGAACCGAGTGAAGGTACAAAAACCCATGAATATCGGGAAAAAATAATCATTACTTTGGATTTTGATTTGCTCATTTGAACTTTTTTTTTTTTGCTCTCGGTGAAGATGGATTGGTGTTCATTTCAGGGTCATACGTAAAAAAGCACGATTCTTCAACGTTATTATCCTCATTTTCAATGACATTCAGTGTCAGTACAAACATTTTTGCGAGCTTCTTTTTGTTCAAACTTGAGAATTTTAGGCCCCATTTTGACACACTATTTTTGCATGTTAAAACTATTATGTAAATTCTTTGTCAATTCCCACTGTTTCACCAATCTCACGAATACTTAACCGACAGCCAAATCGAACCAGATTACCGATTTATCCGGTATTATCATCTGATTTTAACGTTCAAGCGAGACTCGAGAGTGGATCATTTTCACGGCCACTTTAAAAACTTGTCAACCACTTAAAAACACTGGACGCGATAAGCATTCATTGCCATTCACTTCTTCCAATAAATTATAAATTTTAGTTGCGGTTTCTCCAAGTTTTCATGTGAAATTTCCCAATTCGTTGCTCAATTGCAACATTATCATTTTTCCAACAAAACAAAAATAACTCTAATGCTAACGAAAGCTACGGCTTTACGGATTTTATTACAGAAGCGAGAGGCATTGTATTCGAAACAGAAGGTTTCACTCTAAACAGCTGTTAGTCGCAGGCATTTGGCGCATGTGTGCTTCTGTAACAGCGTCAGTCCCGTTATTTAATATCCACACTTGGTATAAATAAAAATTAATAAATAACTATAGAAATGTATAATATAAATATATTTTAAAGTAAAATTTCATAAGTTAATCAAATTAAATATTTAACACAAAAATATATCTCGATTTCTCTCAGCAATACGTAATTTTTAAAATTGTGCTTTTTCATTAGTGAAATTTAACTTTTCACTTGGTGCTTGGTAACTATTGTGATTAACTTTTGGTATAACAAGCACTATCAAAAACAATGCTTATATTCAAATGTGACTAAATAACATTATACATATGTGTGTGTGTCTTCACATTTTTAATTTATTTCTCATTTTTTAGCAGGAAACCTATTAAAGAGATCTCAAAATCCCCTAAATTTTTTTTTAATTTGTATATTAATTAAAAAAAAAAAAATTGAAATAGATTTTTGGTCCAATTACGAATGAAACAATAATACAACCGTTAACAACCGTAATTAAACAATCGTTTTTTTTTTTTTTTTAATTTAAAAAGTTTCAATTGCTGTAAGAAATTTTAAAATATTTTTTGTCGTTTATTTTACATTTCCACCATAAGTAGATTTAAATACAAAAGGATTTCAATATTTACAATAACATTTATAAAATTTTGAAAACAAGTGTTAGACAGAATAGTAAGGGTGAAATTTTTAACTTGAGGTCAGGAAAAAATTCATGAACTATTTCTTTACACATACCTACTGAAAGGAAAGATTGAAGAAGATTTCATAAAATTCGTTTTTAAGTATAGGCTTCCATTTATAAATTTTAGCATTAAAGAATTAATAACATTATTTTAATTTTCTTTTAACAGAGATTACAGATGAATTTGGATATGGATACTTCTCACACAGATGTAATAATTCAATGTACAACCTTTTATTTGTCACTTTGGTTGTTTTACTTTTAAGTTTCCCTGTTTATGTTTAAAAGTAATTTGAATCTTATACGACATACTATCCCTCATAATAATAAAATTTCATTTTTGTAATTTTTGCTTTCGATAAAAAAAAAAAATCTGTCTTCACATTTTGGTTGTTAATATGAGATTTTTTAACACTAACAATATAATTTTCATAAATAATATTTGACATAACATATAATTCATTCAAAGTTTATACATATTAAAATGTTTTTTTCTCATATTTTTTTACTTTGAATGAATTTTTTGATATCTTATTTCAGCATTCTTAAAAATATGTTCAGAATTTGAAAACTGTGCCACAATTATAATATCTAATAATCAGTACTTGAGCTAATATAAAGTTTTCATACTTCTTATAAGTATTAAAATTATTATTGATTGGATCTTATAATTGAATCAATGAGCCATTTGTCTCATTATAACATTAATCATTATCCCTTTGGCACTTTCACTTCATTATGTTCTAGATTGATTCGCAATTAACAGTCAATATATTTGGCTCACGTTTGAAAAAAAGATAAAAACACAAATAAAGCATATTTTTAATAATTAATTTTACCTTTCATGCATTAAATTGTGTATGCTTCTCAGTAAAAAAAAAAAACTTTTTTTCTTAGCTTTGGAAATATAGTGAATATTATCTATTACCCTTCAACTAAATGCGTAGAATCTTAATTAACAGTATTATAAAAAAAATTTCAAGTTAAAATATTTAAGTAAATACTTTCAATCTTATTATTCAAAATTATTTATCATTTCCTTTTCCAAAAGTAAAAAATGATATAGATATTTATTATTACTTATATGAAACAGTTTATCATCTTTAGTAAACTTAACTTCACAAACAATTTATTCCTTTCCGAACAGTACCCTTCCATGACTAAATTTGTAAATGTGTGTTTTCATATAAAATATAAATCATACATTAAAGAATAGTGTTAAATATATAATTAACTTACAAAATCCAAAGAAACAAGCAATGTTTCTTTAAAGCATTTCATATTAAATCTTTTTACAGATGTAATTATCACATAAATTTGCAATTTAATTTGTTGCAAATGAAATTAAAATTATATTGAAATTATTCCATTATACATATATTTTCAATAAATTCATTATTTTTCCATTGTATTCCTTCATAAAGATACTTAATAATTTATATATAAACACTATTCTTATATGCCGAAATTTAAATTAAATAAAGTGTAGTACAAGTAAACTATAATACTTGTGTAAATTCCCATCAATCATTTACAAAAACCCAGAAAATATCACCAAATGCTTTTCTATTTTGCTCTACTGCTTGCTTTTATAATAATGTAAGTTCAAAACATGGTTTTAGGTAACTCTGTTCTATTTGAGAATTCTGTTAGCTATAATCAATAATTGCAATTTCTCTCCATTTTCACTTCACATTTTGGAAGGAAATTTTTTTTTTTTAATTTGAGACCTGTGCCAACTACAGAACAGAAATATGAAGAGTATTTTCAAAGCTATGGAGTCCTGGCATAAAAAAAAATATATTAACAAACATCCTATGTCATTAAGTTTGAAAATAAACACAATGGGCACTGAAACATAACATTGCAGCAAGACAATATCCATTCTGAAAGCAATGTGACTTGAAGTTTTCACTATTATATCTAAAATCATATTCAGATTTATTCACAAATGCCATATGAATTACCTAATATTGAATAAAGAACAGAATAACTAGATTAGAGTAACAAGACAGTGAACATTGATGGAGTGGAAAAATCACATAATAGAGGTAAATGTACACAGCCTATTCAAGGACAAAAAAAATGGTGGGATTAAACCCATTGTGGAGGTCATTAAAAATATATTTAAAAAACAAAATATCAAGCAAGAATAATACAAACTCCTTGTGAAATAGATATTGGGGGAATTAACAAGTGTTTCATTGCCAAAGTTTCTAATAGAATGGCAATTACACTTTTCCAAGGAATAAACAAAAATATTGAAGAAGCATAACTATATTATAAAGATTGATGGGAGTATGCTTAGAAAAAGAGAAAAAAATAGAAATAATGCTTCATGAGCAATGGATGTTTCGTTAGAATAACAGTTCTTTGTTAGAGTTTCTAAAAAGAATGGATAGCCTACTCTTTCAAGCAATAAAAGAAAAATTTGAAGGTCTTCTACCCATTTCTTCAAATTAGTAGAAAGTTTAAAAACTGAACTATATATATGTGAAATTGAACATTTCAAAGTTAACCACCATTATAACTTTCTGTAGAAATGAAGAACTATGTTGGTATACAAAAAGTAGTAAAATCAGTATAAGCCCAATGGTGCAAAGAAACATCAGGAAACCACACAGTATCACTAAGATAATATAATACTTATATGGCACAAAGTTCCCAATGAAAAGAATCCATTAATTTAACTGTGAATGGAACAATAGATTTAGCTAATAAAATTACTGGTAAAGTTCTACTGAAAAGTGTACCAAATTATATTGCAAAAGAATTTGATAATGATTTACATAATGCCATTATAAAGTAGCTCAAACCTGTTTTCAAATGGATGAATCTAATTTTTAAGTAAAATTGAACAGGCATTGAAACTTTTTAAAATTAACTTCTGGCAAAGCATGTAAAACCATCAACAACAGCTCACAAAGTCATCAGAAAAGAGTTGAGACACACTGAGCAAGAGTGAATGTATGACACATATTCTCGTCCCATTCTTTTTAAAAATTTATCTATTCATTGTTCAAAGAAAGAGAAATTGGGTTTGTCTTACCAAATTTGACACCAAAAGACACACAGCATCTCCTACTGTAAGCAAAAAGATTCTATTTTTTCTCAATTCAGCAACAAACAATTAAGAAAGTGGATTAATTCTACTATTAATTTAAAGATTGATTCTACATATTTACATAAGATGTATTTAATTTAACAAAAAGAACTC
>BMAW01106681.1:434661-447738 GCA_019974015.1 Nephila pilipes
AATAAAAAAAAATTCAGCACCCATACAAACAAAGCATACCATACAACTATCTCCTTAATTATAATCTTAAAATGGTAATGTAATTCTAAAATACAATTTTTAAAACTACATTCAAAACAGTAAAGCAGGTGAATGCATAACAAGTTCCTGAGTCAAATTTAAAACTACCTTTTAAAAAATGATATTTTTGAAAAAATAAACTCTGCAAAATTTAATACAAATTGAATACCTTGTTTCAAGGGAAGAAAAGTAAAATTTCTTGGTTTTCCAACAGCACCATCTGAAGGTCTCCTTAACTGAATGAAACATTCGGCAGAGTGCTGAAGATTAATATTTTTATATGCTGGTGTTTGGAATGATATTGCAGCTTTACGATGCACATGATGTGGGGCAAACTTTCCATGATCACACCATACAACTTTGTTATCATTTTCTTCATAAAATAAAATCTGGATATCATCTGTTGAAAGGATTGAGAGTAAATATAAGTTTAAAGTTTATGGATCAAGAGTGAAATCTAGCTATGCTGCACCACACAATGTGCATCTCAGAAAAAATGGAGGGGGGGAGGGGTAAAAATTGGTTGACAAGGGTTGAAAATAGAAAAGAATTGCTAAGGTAACCTGGTGGCATGTCATCGATATTTGACAAAAACAGTAAACCCCATTGATTTTATAGAAAGGGCAAGATAAAATATAATTATAAATCTATTTCTTTAACTTCTAGTGTAATCTAGAGTTAAATTTTATTTACGAATATTATTACATGGTTTATTCATTTAATAGATACAGGGCTATATACATATTAAAAAAAACTTGGGTAAAATTCAGAATATTACAGTTTGTTGTTTTTGTTATTTAAATTGTAGAGTTGAGGAATTACTGCAACACAAAAAAAAAAAATACTGAACATTATTTGTGTGTGTCACTTTTGCCTTCATAAAAAATTTTGATTGGTAACAATGAATTAATTCCACTCTTACTATGCACTGCATCTACCTAAGTTGAAATTTCTAATCTAAAGAAGTTATTCTCACATTATTACTGACTTGGATAAGTGTAACTATGATTTAAGTTCTAATTTGTTAGAAAATTATTTTACTGTACATTTACCTTTATTTATCTTATTATTAATCTTTTATTACATATTAAGAAAGTCTGCCCAGATCTAAGAGGTTCATCAGGCAGTGCCCATCTCCATTTCTATAGCTCTTGGACTTAGGGCACTAATTACTAGCTACTGTCCAAACCAAGTAGATAACCCAACTCTGGACCTCCAGTTAACTTCCCAAGTGAACTTGGTACTCATTTATGACCACTACCCAGCTATTTTATTTCAAGTTCACTAGGTAGACGCATGACCAGCTACCCAAACTGAAGCCACTGGGAATCAAACCTGAGTCAGAAGTATTTCCAGTCAGACATGCTAATCCCACTACATCCCTACGATCACTTTATCACAAACAATTATTATATATTTATACTAATAAATTGTATTATTAATTAATAAAATAATTGCATAAACTGATGCTATTATACAATAATACTATTAAAATATTATTTTGTACCAGAGGGTATTTAAATGAAAAAGTTCATGAAATATGGATATGAATGATAACATCGTTTTTAATCTATTCCTTTCATTATTTACTACCTAGAAACATTCTTAAAAATTATAAAGGGATCTCATCAGTAAGGGCAAACTTTTTTTAGTACAGACATTGCTATGAGCCCCCTCTGGTGAAGGGTCTATCCCTGAAGGGGTATAAAAAAAGAAACATACAATTTCAAAAAATAGATTTAGTTGCAAAAAAAAGGAAACTCATAAGCACAAAAATTTTATTAATTTATACAGCCAATTACAAGTTGTAAAATAGACACTAAATTAATGGCATAGTTACCTTTATTAACTTGATCACACAACAAAATGACTTCTTGTCCCCCAGTGACTGGTGCTGAATAGTGACTTAATTTGGTTATAGTCAAATCGGATATGGTTTCTGAGGAAAAAATTTGTGCATATCACAGTCAAATAAATTTTTATGATGCATACATTAAATCATGACATACAGAAAATTATATATGCACATAATATATTAATTAAACACAAAATTAAAACACACAAAAGGATCTAGAAACTAATATCCCAAAATGCAAATTAAAATTGTAATTTCTTTTTTTAACATCCAAAAAAACTAACTTCGTTGAAAGGATTATAACAATAAATATTATTTTAGAATATGCCTATTTTATATACTTAATAACTGAATTTTTTAAACTGTTCATATAAATAAATAGAAAGGGAAGAGCTAATTCTGAAAATGCAACACGAAAAATAGTCTCATAAAATACTACATTATCACTCATTGCCATCTATTTTTATCTCATGATATTTATTGTACTAATAACTGCAGTTTATCTGTTTAAAATTTCAAAAATTGAATCTAGCTTATGAGGGACAGCATAACAGTAGAAGCTGAATAGATTTGCCAATAGGCTGACTAAGAATTAAAGGCATATTAAAATTATACAAGTGCAAAATTCATTCCTTGCTAAGTTGTAACTTATATTTAAAAGAATTTATAAATACAGAATTTATCTTTAATACTAACAATCAAATGGCATGCAAATAAAAAAAATAATATAAAAATAACTAATTTATTTACTGTTATCAAATATAGGATTGCTTATCACAGGTGGAAGAGGAATACATAATTTTCCATGTTCATCAGGTAAAAAAACTTGAAAACATAACCTAAGTGCATTGAGATTAATCTTGTTAGGTTCTAAGTGATGAGAAAAACCAGCTAGAAAGAAAAGAATAATGCATTTTTGCCTTTATTTTTAAAGTTTTACAATTTAAATCAAAAATAAATGATGCTGTGAAAAATTACAATGAATATTACAATAATACACAAATAAATCACAATAATAATAAAATATTTTGTCAGATAAAATTGCATTTGTCCCAATACTTAATCAATCATATGCCAACTACAAATTATATTAACAATGCATTTACAATCATGGAAACATTTGCTTCGTAAAAAAATTTGTGACAGAAGACATTAAACAATTTAAAATATTTCATCTAATATTTGAAAGTAAAATATAAATAAAGAATAAGAGATATTATTTGCAAATAATTTAACTTTAAACCCTTCCCAGTGTCGCCCGAATCCAGTTCGGGCAACTACTATGTGCAGAATTTGTGATGCCCGAACTGACTTTGGGCAGGAGAAAAATTAACGTTTCTATCTTGTGAAGCTCATGATTAGTTTGTTTTTTTCTTTAGGATACTTAATCCACAATTTTTCTAATAGATGGCATTAGTGGTCCTAGTTTTTCACCCATTATGACTTCAGTCGAGGGACTGTCAGATAAACTAAGACACACTAGGATTAATAAACGAAGGCAGAGTTTCACTTTCTCATTAAGTTTTGGCTGTTTTTCAATGAGCTTTTTTGCAAATAATTTTCTTTTTTTCCTTTTTTTTTTTTTTTTGTAATGTCCGATTCAGACACCGATGTGGAGTACAGTTTAGGTATTTTTAATTAATTAGGCATTGATTTTAATTAATTTTTAATTAATGGGTATATTTAAAATTTTATTTTTGTGATAAAAAACCAATTTTTAATTTTTATAACAATATAAAGAACAAAATTAAATAGTCAAAAAAATTTCCTTTTTTGGTCAATTTTTCTGAAATATATGTCACAGTTAAGGGTTAATAAACTTAGTTTCTATACAAAAGTTTTTTTCCTTCCTTTTCTTCTCTTTACCTTACAAAAAAATGAAAAATTCACAAATATTTGATGGTTTGCTATAATTGATTTTTAGAAGTTTATTCTACTACACTGTATAAATAAACTATAAAAAACATAATCACCAAATGTAATTAGTTAACCAATATTTGAAATAACCAGCATTTGAGTAATTAATTAACTAATATTTCAAAATATACCATATTAGATAGAGAAGTGCCTAGGATGCATGCAAGAAAGACAGACATCATCATCATGTGTTACCAGAGTTTGAATATCTAAATACTTGTAATTACATTTCCTATTATGTAAAACAACCAATTGATAGTTCGTCAAGTTTCAAAATGTCCCTTTTATACAAGATTAACTAGTCCAAATGGTCAACTCAGATAATCTCTTTCAGTTTTAGACTAGTTTAATTTCCAATATATCTAGAAGCACAAAGTATTATATATATATATATATATATATATATATATATATATATATATAAGGTTACACAGACATAAACTTAAAAAAGAAAATAAAACATAGACACCATATTTTTCTCTTTTTGTTTAATATTAATAGCATTCAGCAGAAAATATTGACATACACTGTAGCCAAATGTTACTCAAAAATAAGGATACATTTAGGATCCTAAATAACATAAATATGTGTATAGTTTCATTAAATTATAATTACCACCTATTTTTTCAAATACTCATTTCTACTTGTAATCTTTTCAATTAATGAAGTCTAAAGATCATGATATATGTAAAGATAACCTTACTAAAATAATGCATGTTATTAAATATACAAATAGCAAGCATACAATCTTACTTCCAAATGGATCGACTTTTATTTCTTCTCTTTGAGTAAGAGATTCTTTAATATCTTTTTTCTTTACACATTGTATTCCAAGATTGGCAAAACTAAAAAACAATGCAATGCAAAATAAGAATTGCAGAATAAGACTTTTTTTTAAAAAAATTAAACAGGTACAAATTTATTACAATATCTGTCATTTACGAAAATAAAAATCTGAAAAACATATTCAAATATATCCTTTCTCCCCCCCCCAAAAAAATCATACGACTAAACTACATTTTTCCAAAAATCTGATGACAGAACAAAATCTCATTTTTAAAACAAAATATGATTATAGAATATTTAAAATAGAATATGATTATATTGTATAGTTATTTATTTGACAACAAATAAATAACTATATAATATAAAGTTATTTTTATCAATATTTTAAGTTAAAGCATTTCTCATAGGATTTCCAACAAAACCATGCCAACAGGGGGGGGACAAATTAAATATATATTGTGCACATGTGATTTTGTATATAAATAAAAATATTTAACTATTGATGGAGCATTGTAAGAAATATACAGGTGTCTTTCTTAAATATAAAATTAGAATAATTTAAGCATGTAAATTATTTATTTGTAAGAATAACTTAACTGCATATGATTGAACAAAATTAAAAGAAAGTCTGAAGTCTGTAATAAAAATTTGAAAGAAACAAAAATCTATATTTTATATATGTTTCAAGTCACAATTTTCCATCAATAAAAACAAACTTATCAGAATTACTGAGACCATCCAAAGTTTCACTATATGAAAAGCTTAATGTTTTGTAAAAAAATATTAATACTCATCAATTTCAGGAAGCAATGAAACAGCAAACTAATTCTGAAAAAATCTAGCACTCAATAAGCCTATTTAAAAAAAAAAGTGAAAATGTTTAAATAAGCTTTGATAATTTTATCATAACATTTACTTGTCAAAGACATTTTAGTACAGGGACATAGCTGAGTAAGCATTTTAAATCTAAAAAAAAATCTTCAGTTAAGTAGAAACAACTTAAAACAGAATATATATAGAATTTTATTACATTTCATAAATGAAAAAACAAAAGCTCACCATTAAAAATATATACAATTTACACAAAATCTTACTTTATGCAACAAAAAATGTATGTAAAACCTTATTTTTACACTCCACCTCTTATTACAGTTATTAGGTTGTTCGAGAAATTATGCATTTTAGAAAAAAATAGAGCTAATTCATTTTTAAGCTTTTACAATCACATGCATCTATCTAATGATATGACTAAGAAAGATGACAGTTCCAGCTTCATTCTAAAAAACAATTGAGCAATATGGTTGAGTTTGGAGATATTACAACAAGAATAAGTTGGAAGACCAAACTGTGAATTTTTGTCAACTTTATACTTGTTTTACTTCTATAAAGAAAATAATGTGTATTCAATTTGAGTAGTTTTTATCAAGCTTAAGCACGAAAAAGGGTCCACACAATTTATTCTAATTAGTGATTTTGATCTCAACAACATTCCTAAGTCTCATTGGCTCACCAATGAAAAATACAATAAAAAATCAAGGCATTAATCTAATCAAACTCTTTGAACATAATTAAGGGATAGCAAAAACATTGAAATCCAACTAGTTATATAAATATTTGCAATATATTTATTACACATTACAAAAACAATTTATTTTTAATGCAATAACTGGCAATGAGAAATTGATTGTTTATAACTATATGGTGTATGAATCATATTGGTCCCATGCATTGCGATTTTTGAGCTTCTTCCAAGGAACCAGTTCAAATGTGTGCTGATGGCCAATGGATAGCTTGAAATAATCCTTCATTCAGAAATGTCCACAGATCATTAATCATACAAGAGTGATGTTCCCTCATGACAAATTGTGCAATTACTCACAAGTTTGGTAATCTGTCAAAATGTTTTGGAGTTTGATAGAATGTATTGTCACATCCACTAAACTTGTCTGATGATGAGGCCATACATGGGTTACTTGTTCACACTTTTTTTTTTTTTTTTTTTTGCCTCTTAAGATAGCTCCATCACAATGAATGAAGAATTGTGAAATTCACTAAGAAATGTTAAATGGTTACTAAACAAAATGGGAAGTACATGATTGAAATATCTTTGTTCTTTATATAAATGAACAACTTTGGAAAACATAGAAAAAAAATATATCATGACTTTTCTGGAAATCTAATAGAATGAAAATCTGTTAAGTCAAATTAATACAAGACCTCGAAAATAATTTCAAAAACATTTACCTACAAACCATATCAGGAGTATTGATAGATTTATAACAAACACCATTAGTACAAGTTTTTCCAACAAGGTTATGAGGATGAGGATAATAAGGGGGACCATCTTTTGTGACACATGACACTACAACACCTGCAGCACCTTGATAACCATGAACCTAGATGTACATAAAAAAGTAATCCAATTTTATTTACAGCTTTACTAAATTGATGGGAAAATTTCTATTCCAACTACACAAGAATGCTTTCCCTTTTTAAATATCAATTTAAATTTATTATGTAAGAAAAGAATAAACAAAAGTAATAATTTCGTAAAAGTGTACAAACCTTAATAGTTGGGTACGTCTTCTGTTTATCTGAGCTGTTAATACCTCTAATACAACCAGCAGAGCGTCCTTCACATTTGTAACGAAATCGTGCACCTATTGATACAGGTTGTTCTAAAATTTCTACAAATAGACGAGGGGCTCTGTTAGATGCAAAGGAAGATTCTTCTTGAGCAATATAGTTGTAACAAGGCATACGTCCTAAAGGGGGGGAAATGAAATCTTTAAGAAGTACAGAAATATTTATCCAATATGACATAAAAACTTCCAAAATCATAGACACGAACAAATAACCAATGTTCATATTCTGACAACAAATCAGCTCTTAATTAATAAATCATTAACTTGTAACATATCATGAGCATGTAAATAAATTCTGATCATAATTCTTAGTTCCAATAATTATATAATTATATCATTTACACAATTTTTTAATTTTACAGGAGAGATGGGTTCTAAATAACTGACCAGCTAAAGTGGAACAGCTTTTCTACATTGACATCCAGGGCAGGGCACAACATATCTACATACAGTGCAATAAAGACCCACCCAAAAAATCGTAACCTCGTTCTATTATATGTTCCGACAAATCCTAAATCACCAGCTGTAGATGCATTATGAAAATATTGAAATATATGTTTGCAAAGGTGACTCCAAATGAGTGGCTACTACAATTTTCCATCCAGATCAAAGTTCTTTTTGCAAAGTATTCCATAAATTAATTCATACTGCATTCACATTGATTTTGATTTCTCTGTCAACTATATGATTTTCTCGAGTCTGAATATTTTCTCTGTTCTCCCACGAGGTACGGAAAAGAATTAAGGATGTTCATATCTTAAGAATAATCAATGTTATCTTCTAATGGATTTTGAGAAAGACTGTCAGCATCTTTATGCTTCTTACCACTCATATACAATAGACATGTCATATTCAAGAGAGCACAAAGCAGATCTAGCCTACCATACCTAAAGGATCTTAAAGACTAATTAAAGAGCATAGCAAGAAAAGAGAATTATGGTCTGTCACAACATTAAATTGCTTCCCAAAATAGTACAGCCAAAATTTGAGCAATGAGCTTCATAGCTAAAATCTTTGATGAAAAAGTGGTATTTGGAATAGAATCCCAAAAAGCTTCTGATGTCGTGTAAATTCATCAGCTGTAAATTCTTTTTTTTTTTTTTTTTTTTGGAAAACAGCTGACAACTTTTATCCTGTACGAGCCAGGCTGAACACCTTCTTCTGAAACAACTGGATGGTTGTTGACAATAACCTTACAATTATTTTGGACATCTTCACAGAAAGACGAAGATTTTCTTAATTGGCGGCCTCACCTCCTAGGAAGGTCTCAAGTCCTTAATTTTCCTCATTGCATCAGTTAGGTGAAGGGCTGGAATATTGATACAATGATCTTATGCAGCATGTCAAGGATTATTTTTGAGATGGGCTTGGTTCAGCGGTTTTGGTAATTGTTTGGCTGTAGTTGAGCTGGTTCCCCATATCAATTCTTGGTTTTGTGGTGTTTCTTCCATTGGTTCAAGAAGCATCAAAGAGGGCTCAGAGTTCCCTGTAATAATGAACAATGTTTACTGATTGGATACAAAGAAACAAGATAAGTTTGTTGTCAACAGTTCACAAGAAATCAGTTTTCTAGGGTGAAGGTTCAATAATTCTCTGTAGATCTCTGCCTTTTAACAAAATGCGGTATAAAGCAATTGGCATTTGGGTCATAGTAAACCTTTGTCCACTGCTTTGCAGTTCACATCAGACAGCTTCCAGCACCTCTTTTCAGACAACAGCTTCTATTCAACTATAGTGGTGTTTGGATTTTCAGTGTTTGATGCTATTACATATTCAAGCTCCTTTCAGGCAAGTCACTGAATTATAATGACTAGACCAGTATCTTCACTTATAGAAAACATTGGGATGGTATTAGGTAGGCAATTTAATTTACTTCAGTTAACTCTCCTCTCTTTCATTTCTTTTATGTTCTGACATCATTTTACAAAGTTTTTTTGTCAACATGAGTTCATTAGTAAGGAGCACTTGGTAAAAATCCTTGGCAATACCCCTCTTGATCTGGAAGATCTTTTCATCCTTTAGCATCTGAGGATTCATTTCATGACAGAGTATTAGCATATTATGGATGCATGATTGTGTGTTTTTATCATGCTTTTGTGCCCAGTCTTTAAGCTCTTCCTCAGCTCTCTTCTTTGATCATCTACTATCACCAAATGTTCTGGTGAGTTCCAATTTAAACTAGTCCCAAGATGGCAAAGTTCTTCATTATTCTAAAACCATTCTTATGCTGTTATGTCCAGGAAAAAGTACACATTTGCCAGGTAGAAGATTTCATCCAATTTATTATATTTAGTGACTGGGTCATATTTTTTCAGCCATTTATTTGGACTTCAAGAATATGATGGAATAAGAATATGAAATAAAATGAATTGTCCATGGTCTCCAAAAGACAGAGTGAGCTGTTCAACATGGAGAGATTTCTCACCTGTTGCATACATATACAGGGTGTCAGAAGCATAGACTAGGAGACAACCTCCATAGCCATCTCTTCTGATGTCTTTGTTCTTTTAGTTGGAGTATAGAGAACTCAGGTGAATTATTTTGCAACACATTACTTCTTAACACGACATTCAGTTCCAGGTTGAAGCAGTTGTATACTATGTGCTTCCACCAGATTGTCAAATAGATGCTGGAGGAGGTTGAATAGAAGACACAACAGATATATGAATAAAGTGGTTTATTTATAAACTGAGAGTAACTACACTTCTCTGAGAACACCCTCAGACTGAGAATGCCTTTATATATCACAGCATACTGCTCCTTTATGTACTCCATACTGCATGCCTTTATATAACTCCAGCATACTGCTTCGGAAAAAAAAATATTCTGAAAGATTTTAAAAATTATAATGAAAAACAGAGAACAATTTAATGGACATTTTACATAAACTTTCTATGTATCAGTCACTGGGTTTTGAACTCAGGAACTCTAAATCTGGAGCCGAGTGGTTGTGAGCTTCATGGCAATATTGAGAGTTTTCGGTCACAAATAAAAAAAAATTCTCATTACAGTGGTTTTTCAGATTTTAAAAATATAATTTTTGAGTCATGCATAGAAGAACCAAATGTAATTATATTCTTCACAACATATAATTCACAATAATGAATCTAATCTACTTTGTAATGAATTTTCTTAGAGAAAAACTTTAATTTAGGAGTATATTAATTTTAAATTGTTGTACGTAAATAGTCTTTTAAGTCATTTTGAAACATTGTTACATCATTTTTTCCAAGCAAAATATATCATGTGCCACTTTATAACATTTTCGATCATCATAATATGGATATATCATAATAACAGAGCTATATCATTATGTGGGCTCCATTTAAAACATATAAAATCGTATCATATACATAATATTCTTAATATTTAAAAACGTTCGAACAAATGTAATGTAATTATTACAATTACAAATTATAATTATAACAATTACAAATTATAATCTTTACATTTCATTTTATTAAGTTTTAATTTTTTTTTAAAAAAAAAAATCACAAAAATCATTTTTATATTTTACAAAAAAAAAAAAAAAAAAAAAAATGGATAATTGTTTTCCACATATGTTTATCCAATTTAAGTTTAAAATACCAAGATAAGAATAATCCATCACTCACAGGAAAAAATGAATTTCAAACATTTTTCAAGCAATTCACATTTTTAAATGAAATTACAGATTCTCCATTTATTATTAAATACTTTTCTTTTAATATGCTTTTCAAATAATTATAAGATTCATCACAAGAATGATATTTTTAAATGTACAAGTGAAAAATTATAACAACATAGATCACAAACATAAATCAGTGTGCATCATAAACATAGACATAAATTCAAAACTCCATTATTCATAAATAATTTTGAATATTGTCAAACCATTTTGTCTTTTGACATAATCATCTCCCTCCATATCAATAATATCATTAATTAATATATCAGTCTTATTATTTATGATTTAGCAGCCAATAACCATTTCAATGATTTATGAACCATTTAATTAAAGTTGTGTCAATTTGAAAACAGACATAAAACTAATGAATTTATTTTCGTTCTTTACCCATCATTTTTTTAAGGAATCCTTGTCACTTGATTATAGCTCCAAATTACAAGGTTTGTAATTAATATAGCAATTATTTTTATTCAAATTCAAAAAAAAAATCCCTTTTTTTTTTCCTAATTTAATTTTCCATTAAAAAGTAGATAACAGATATTTTAAAAAATGAATGTCATGAAAAAGCACAAACAAATATTAGCAAATTGTATATCCCCACCCCCAATAATTACAATGTACATTAAAGTGTCTAGGACTAATTATGATTGATTATTTAATGTCTTTAATTTTTTTTTTTTCACAAATTTAAATTCATCTCATCAGAAAATGACATTGATATAACTAATTTACTTTAATTTCATGTAGAAATAGTAAAATCTTCACACACACACACACACACACACACACTAATCTGTGTACACACCAGCATCATCTATCACACACATCATTACTAAACGACACACACAACAACATAAATATATGTTGTTTGAAAAACATGAGCTTTGTATTCAAAAAGTACTAGTTGAAACAAAAAAAATAGAAAGTATATATTGTTTATAAAAATTTGAAACTAAAAAAAAAGTCATACTATTCGTTCTATTTTTATTTCAATTATTAATATTTTTTTTGAGCTGCTCCACTCTGTCTCTTGTTTAGAGGGCACTTTTAAGTTTATTTCTTCTGTATAAGTTAATGATTTCTAAATTATATCAATTTTTTTAAAAATAATATTAGTACTATAAGGCCCTGTCTCAAAAAAGGCTATTATTCCAAAATATAGTATCTGACAAGTAGTACCTTTTTTTTTCATAAGATATATGATTTTTTCTTTTCCATCTTCTGTATCCAACTATCTCATTTTTAATGCTATTTTCTTTGTTGAGAATGATTCCTGTGCCTTGTAGTTAGTAAGATAAATCATTAAAACAAAAGGCTTCAATTCAGATGCAATTGCAGACAAGTCTTTTTAATGAAATTGTCTTGAATGTATTTAAAAGACTATGATATTTAAAAAAATATAACAATGAAAATGAAACTTCTCCCAATATTTTGACAGTTATTTTCGCCTATCTATTTTTAAAATGTAAAGTTTTGTTGATATGTGATATCTTTTTAACACCACAGATACAGGTGTGTCTGACTGCCATAGCGCTGCCGCGCAGTATATTATTTCTATTCAACAAATAGGTGTATAAAATTTTCAACTTACTATTAGTATATTTTAAATAAAACTAAATCATGTTATTTATTATAAAGCTGGATTTTTTTATAATATTTTTTTCTGCTATCAGATTAAAAGTAGCTTTTTTTTTTTTTTTTTTTTAATTTACCTAAATCTGCATGTTGTCTTAAATTTAGATAATTGTTAGAGGAATTTAAATATCTAATTTGAAAAAAAAAAGCACTTTATATTTTATCTCAAGTTTTATTTCCAATAAAGAAAAGGAGCTTTTTTTTTTTAATACTAAATAACAATTTCTTATCCATAGTACTTCACTTATTTTAATATCTTGAATTTAGTGTGATCATGTTATTGAAATTTTATCTAATTTACGGTGTGTACGTTCTATAGCTGAAAAGGACTGGGTGCAGAAACTGCAAAAAAACTTTTAGACTTCCTCATAAAAAAGGCATAATTTTACTGGATGGGACAGAAAACAACATTACGAGTCTTATTTTAAGTTAAGATAATATGAAAAAAAAAAAAAAAAATTATTTTAACTATCCTGTCCTGATTAAAACATAGATTTTAAGGGATATGGATC
>BMAW01106681.1:450862-477472 GCA_019974015.1 Nephila pilipes
GTACAGAACAAGTGTTATAAAAAATTTCTATTAAGCTGTTTGTTTCTGCAAAAAAAGCATTTTTTATCGAAAGTGACTACTTAGGATCTTCAGAATATAAACATATAAACGATTTTACATACAAATTAAAGTTTTATTAAAGATATGTTAAAGATTCATTTCAGTATTGAAGCTGAAATAGCAATACGGAATGTAATTTGATATGGGAAGGGAACATTTTATTTATTGAGCATTTGGACATGTGTAGTATTTTAACATTACATTTGTAAGCATATTGTCTCTTTTGTAATATGTTTTGGTTTTCTATCTAATTTAATACGTAAAATACCAAGAAAAATTAGTAAAAAAAACAGATCCATGGCTATATACAGGTCCATTATGGATAGAATGCTGAAGTTTCAAAATATAACTTTAAAGTCGATAATTCTAATTTAAACAAAACAGACCTCATTATTTTATGTTTCACTTGTAATAAAAACATTTAATAGGATTTAAGATAATTGTGTGTGTGTGTGTGTGTGTGTGTGTGTGTGTGTAAATATATATATGTGTGAGGTTGTATTCAAACTCACTGGAGAAGCGAAGTATGTTTAAAGAGGTCTGAATACATCTAGCACATTTTTTATGAGAAATACTAACATTTGAAAAAAGATATTAATGTTATTAATCATGGAATTCCTCCTTCATGAACAGTAAAAAACAATGTTTCTAAAACAATGAATGCATGTAGTGATTGACTATAAACACACAAAAAAACACAAAGGTACACTCTTACATTCAAAATGTATAAAATTGTTTGGCATATAACAAATAAAATTTCAAAATAATATTCAAAATTAATTATAGTATGAAACTTCTTTTAATACTATGAACATTTAAATATTTCATACAAGTTTTAATTGCATTTTTAAACTATAATGGATATATTATTTTGAATCCATATTAAAGATCAATTAATTTTTAACTGAACAGTAATTATTTCCTTTTTTTTCAAAAAAATTAAGTAATAGAACTTTAAAGAAATCCTTTAATAAATAACTTACATTCAAATTATCATTTTCAGAGAAATTTGGACACTTCCAGAAAACACACATTTTCTAACAATTTACCAGTCAAGAATAAAACCAGCATTCAAACTAAAGCTAGCAATTTTAAAGACAATTTTGATTAGGTATAAAATTTTGGAAATCGAATATCTCTTTAAAAAGTAAAACTATTTTAATATATAGTTAGCAACATGTTAACCATATTCTATTTACACATATTAAACAAAAATATTTTTAAACACAAATCATTCATATAAATGCGCACAAATACGAAAAAAAAAAAAAAAAAAAAAAACTCCTAAAAAGTAAATCTATTTTATCCAAGAAATCTATGTTAACTCTTAAAAAGGTTTACTTCACATTTGGCACTTATAAATAGATGATGTCTTTGTGATAATATTCCTATTCATATGAATGATGTAAAAAAAGTAGCAATCTGATGCAAAGTTCATCATTTCATTTATATTAAAATAGTCCCATTTATTTAATTATGACACCACATTATCAGCAAGGAAAAATGAAGAAATATTACTTCAAATATTTTTTTTAAATATTTGATTTATAAAACTTATAATATTTAGAAGTTTAATTGCAGCAAAATAGAAATTAGTTTAAATGTAACTAATTATGAGATTTATTTTACATAAATCATAAAAACTCTCAGATTTAATAATATCAAAATACACTTTTTTAAAATAACTAGCTAAACTACATGAATAGTGATAAAAAAAATATTTGAAATATGAAATCTCATAAATCACATAAAAAAATACAGTAATTATTAAATGTTATATATATATATATATATGTTCAGCTAATTTTATCAATGAATACTAGGTGACTATAATCGATTCTCCCAAATAAATACCATTAGCAAGTTCAAACAAGTTAAGCATGTAATGTATAAAAAAATAAAATGTATAAAAATGTATAAAAAAATATCAATAATGTATAAAAAAATAAAATGTATAAAAATGTATAAAAAAATATCAATAATGTATAAAAAAAAATATATAATACTTATTATTTTGTATACACATTCAAAATTCAATACTTTGTACTAAAAATTTATATAAAACATATAATATTAAATAAACCCCTGCAGATTCTGTCTTGTTTTAAGATTTTTTTTTTCCAAACCAGGTAACAATATTCTTCCAATAATACCACTTTTATTAAAATATAAACATTTTGTTCAAAAAATTGATGAAACGGCAATATTGTTACTATTAAGTAAACAACAATATGTACATACATAACGATTATATTTTTTTACCAATATTTTGCTGTTAAAGATCGTTTAAAATTTTGATAAGTCTTACAAAAGCCAGATATTATTTTTTAAAACATTGAATGCTCTTCTAACTTCACTACTGTTCACTATGTCACAAAATGAAAAAATTTTAAATATATCATTGCACCTTCATCGGCTAACATATGTATGTATATATTCTGAAAATAGAAAATATTTTCATGGATTTAAAAATTATATAAGAAGATTTAAATACAACATTGATTACTCAGAACAATAATAAAAATCGCGAAATATACACATAAAGATCAGTAAAAGACCTCTAAATCTACGTAAACACAAAAATGCAACAGTTTGAACAGCAAAAAAACTTCGAATTTCGATCAATGTACAAAAATATTACATAAATTATGTTTTCTTCATACTTACTGTATGTGATGACAGGATGATATTCTAATTCATATGCTCTTACTCATTATGCCACCGAGATCCAAAATTTGACATTTTAACATACAAACATTTCAAAACAACCACTGTGCGAATCACTTGTACTAAAGCATCCTTATTGCGCAATCAGACGCAATTTTTGCCACTGTTGCCATTCGTACATCTAATGAAAATATTAAATTAAGGAAAAAAAATTGGGCGACACAATGGGCTTATTTATAAAATGTATCTTAGTTCCCTCCTTAGCTGATACAGTTAGTCTTTCACAGTGGGAATATTATTATTGGGGTTCATAACCCTCGTGGGCTTTAATCCCCAGTTTTAGTAAAAATTTATAGATGAGCCAGAACATTGGTATTACGCTCGCCCAGGATGGAAGTTAAACTAAAAATATTGTAAATGATTTAGATTACATGAAAATAGGTGAATTACGAGCAAAGCTTGGTTATTAATTACTAAAAAATTTTAATTTTTATCCCTTATTATGAATAAAATTCAGATTTATTTAGAGATAGTGTCATTTTTTTTTTTTTTTTTTTTAATATCACAAAGTTGGCTCTCGCCAACATCATATATCAATTCATACAGTGCCAAAAATTGGTATTTTCTGAACCACCGTCGTATTATTACTTTCAAATACAGTTTCTTTTTGTAATGCCCCTCTTTTTTTTTTTTTTTTTTGTATTCGAACGATTCAGAAAGTTCATCAGAAGATGACATTGACGAGAGTTATTCTTGAGATACACAGACAGTACGTGCTGATTTACTGGTAGTATTTTTAAAACTTTATATAGATGGGCGTTCCGTATTAATCAAAGGAAATTAATTATTATCTTAAGTAGTCTGTTTGTATGAAATTTGAATATTTTTTTTTATGTTAGTTGTAGCTGCGGATCCTCTTATAAAGGAAACTTAAAGAATGATTAATATTTTGAAGTAGAATCATGATAGGTATTGTGAAGCAGAATGAATTTACATAGCAGAATTTTATTTAAAAAGAAGAGGTGAGAGTGACGACCAATTAACGGAACTCAGTTATATATTTTTGCCCAGCTTAGTCTATGATATATTTGATTGTGAAAAAAAAATAAGCATCGTAAAAAGAAATTGCAAATGAACATAATAAATACGATGGTGATTCAAAGATACCAGTTTTTAGCATTGTATGAATTGATATATAATGTTGGCGGGAGCTAACTTTGTGATAGACAGACAGTAACTTACTTTGCCAGAAAATTTTACAATGGGAAATTTTACATTATCCTTTTAAATATCTCAAGAAAATTTCTCACTTTCACACATAACCAGGATACTCGTTCCTTTCCATATACTTCATCACCAGCCTCCTATTTTTTTTAAATCAATTTAGCTAATGTAAAGTGATAATTCGTGTAAATTTAAGCTAACGTAAGGTGATAATTTTATTTGTATATCACTGTTATTTAGTGTTTTATCTTGATTAATCGTAAATTGTAATCAGTGCACAAAAATGTACTGATTTAGAAATAATAAAATAAATTAGTTTATCACAATGTCAAAAATTCGATTCATGAAAAAGCAATTTTAAAAAAATTTCCAAAATATCAATTCAAAACAACGTGTTATTGATCGAGACACTTATGTCCCTATGCGAAATTGTACGGCAGGTATTCAGCAATACACGCAGTCCTTCTCCGCTTTGAAAGGCACGTTACTTTCCACCAATTATCAGTAGTTTCAGTTTATGTGAATATGGAATAGCTGGGAGGGGGTGGATTCTTATTTTCTCAAAACGAGTGAGTGAGTGAATGTAAGGTTTACTGGCACAAGAGCCAGATATGGCTATGCTGCGCCAAACAAGATGTAGCTGTAGTCTAGACGTGAAAAAATTGATAAAAGACAAAAATTGGTCGACAAAAAAAGGTCGAAAAGAAAGATCGCTAGGGTAACCCGGGGGCGCGTCATCCATTTTTACCAAAGACAATAAACCCCATGGGAAAGAAAAGGAATACTAGGGTGCCTCGGTTCATGACGCCCGTACTTACCAGAAGGAGGCAAGTCCCTGAGGTCTCCTGAAATAATCATCAGGGGCAGGGTGCTTGGTTATACACCCAGATCCTGGGTAACCATTTAAGTCGCCTCTTGCGACATGCATGAGCAACAGTGGGACTATTCTATCATTCCCGATCACCACACGGGTCCTTCTCAAAACGATGTCGAATTCATCTGCGTTATTTTACATATTTCAAATAAATATGATCTAATTTTCAAATAAAAGGCTATATCTTTTATTTGCCATGTCGGAGAAGCATCGAAAATCTGTTTTTAACGACTAGTTGAAAACAAAATATTTATTTCCTTGCGGACGGCGGTTTTCGACGTGTCGTGGCCTACTTTAATTTTTTATTTACGTCACACAAGCAACACGAAGGCTATTGGCAACGGAACTCGTAATTTTGAATCATGATCAAGTGAAGAGGATGAAACCTGAGCTTCCCCCTCTCCTAACTTCCACACCACGCTAACGGGAGGTCTTGGGCCCTGACAGATTTAATGTGCATTCCCCAGCTACAGGACGGGTCTTTGGCGGCCAAAGATCGAACCCACCACTGAGCGAAAACTGCCGACCACGAATCCGAAACCATGACCACCAGGCTACCGCGGCCACTCGTTGTGTCGGCCGTTCAAAGCCTGATACCACTAATAAGCTTTAGTTTAATTTTTTATTAACGTCGCACCAGGAGCAATACGAGGACTATTGGCGACGGACCTCGTAATTTTGAACCTCGGTCAAGTGACGAGGACGACACCTGAGCTGGCACCCCTCTCCTAACTTCCACACCACGCCATTGGGAGGACTTTGGACCCCGACAGACTTAACGGGCATCAGCCCCGGCTACACGACGGGTCATTGGCGGCCAAGGATCGAATCCGCGACTGAACGAAAACCACCGGCCGCTAGTCCACGACCTTGACCACTAGGCTACCACGGTCCTCCGTGTAGTGGGGCTGATACACGTTAAACCTATCGAAGCTCAAAGTCCTCCCGTTGGGGAGATGTGCAAGCTAGGAGAGGGAGGTGTTAACTTAGGTGTCATCCGTATCACTTGAGTGAGTGAGTGAATGCAAAGTTTATTGTCGCAAGAGCCAGATATGGCTATGCTGCGCCAAACAAGATTAAACTGTGGTCTAGACGTGAAGTTGTAAAAAAGGTAAAAATGGTTGACAAGAAGGAGGGTCGAATATAGAGAAGGATCGCTAGGGTATCCCGTCCGTATCACTTGACCGATGTTGAAAATTACGAGGCCCATCACCAAGATCCTTCGTGTTGCTTCCAGTACGACGTTAATAAAACTAAACCAACCTTAAGACAAATGTCAAAAAATCAATAGTGGATTTGAATGTGTACAAAGCAGGAGGCATTTTTCACTTGCAAATAGTAGGAAAACTGACGTTGGAAAGCATATTTAATATACCAAACGAAAGCTTTCCGTTTCCGCCGATATTCCGAGTAAAAGTATGAATTATTTTAAGAAACAATTTGATGATGAAGAGTAAAATTAGTGGCATTTGAAGATTTGTGGACGTACCGCACCGTAAAGCATTAAAGTCATTTCGATTAATGAATTGTACCTACAAATTCATTCAAGCATGCTTCGATTCCAAATTTAATGTTCTTGATCAATTTATAAAGCAATAATTACCAGTGAGCTGATGCCGTATATGAACATGTTACGGGAGGACGTAAATGATTCAGATTTGTTTATCTGTTTTGATGCATAAGTCATCAGGAAATAACACTGGTTACTTTAATCGTCTGATATTTTTTCATACCAATCTGTCCTCCATGTAAGAAAAGCTAAGTGATATTAGAAGTTAAGGATCTGCTACATGAAGCATCTGATACAGTTGTGGAATTTATCTTGAAATTTTTTTAAAAAATCATTATTTGGACACGAAAGTACTTGGACTCTGTTCAGATAATATCAATATTAACTTTGGAGGGAAGCAAAGGACTGATAAAAACAGCATTTTTACGCAGTGCAATCAATGCGTATAAGCTCGGAGAAAGAGATTATACGCATTGGTTGTAATGCGTATTTTGAATAATTCTATACAGACTGTGCTGATTGTCTAGCTAATGTTGTGCAAACTTGATTACTAAGATTTATTCGTACTCAAATATATACACAGGGCAGGTTAATGAGTTAAAATAATTTTGGGAATTCATAGAACGTCGATTATAAAATAATTTGAGGCGACTGGGTGTGAGTGATGTTCAATAGCGCAAGAACCCAATATGACTATGCCACGCCAAAACAGGTTACAACATCTAGACCGAAAAAAGATAAATGATTGACAAAAAGGAGAGTCGAAAATAAAGAATCGATAGGGTATCCTTGGAGTGCGTCACCCGTGTTTACTAAAGACAGAAAATGCCACGGGAAAGAAAAAGATTACTATGATACCACATGTCATGATTCCTGTACCTACCAAAAGGAGGAAGGCCCTTGAGGGAAAACAATTTTGGGATATAGCAGTTTAGTTTTTATTAACGTCGCACTAGAAGCAACACGAGGGCTATTGGCGACGGACCTCGTAATTTTGAACCACGGTCAAGTGACGAGGACGACACCTGAGCTGGCACCCCCCTCTCCTAACATCCACACCACGCCAACGGGAGGACTTTGGACCCCGAACAGATTTAACGTGCATCAGCCCCGGCTACACGGCGGGTCTTTGGCGGCCAAGAATCGAACCCGCGACTGAACGAAAACCGCCGGTCGCTAGTCCACGACCTTGACCACTAGGCTACCGCGGCCCCTTGTGATATAGCAACGTAAGGTGGTTAACGTTACGACTAGCAATTGAGTTTTATAAATATATGATAAATCATATTTAGTGTGTGTAAAATGAGAAGGACCCCCGGTAATTAAAATTGTTTTTGAATACATGCTAATTACCAAATATCTATAAATATATAAGCGAAATACCACTGACGGACTCATCACGAGATTTCAAAGACTATACAACCGATTGACTTGAAATTTAGCAAAGTTACTCATTTTGCGATGTAGACGCTCACTAAGAACGGAAATTTTATCCAAAATGTAATTTTCATCCATTATTCTACTTTTATGCGTCGGTTATGTAATTTTGGCGACTTTATCGCCAAAAATGATATGACTGACGCCAAACGGAATATATTTTTTTTTATATGTATACTGTGTATTGTCACCCATTAAGTTTACTTTTTGAGATTTGCGCGTGCGGAATGGAAAAATACCAAAGCGCTCATGGAGGATTGGCAAGTATTTGGCGAAGGGGCTCTTTATGTGAAATATCGTACATATCGAAAATAGGAAACGCACATATTTAGCGATAGAAATAAATGAGTTTGGAATAAGTTCAGTTTCTGAATTTTGATTGTAGTTTAGCTACAAAACTCAGCAGGATTTTGAAAAATACTAAATTTGCGACTTTTTACGGAGTAGCACATCCGCAAGACAATCTTCATTTACTTGAGGACATCGCTACATGCAAGAACGAACTGAAGAGGCTATGACATACGTAAGATATTTTGGACGTCCCGACTTTTTTTAGGATCGCAGTTACTTGCAATCCTAAATGGTCAGAAATCAAAATGTCTTGAGGCAAGGTCAAAAATCTTATGATAAAACACAATGTCATTGAGACGGTATTTCATTTGAAAGTTAAGCACATGATGAATATTCCGACAAAAGGTTGCATCTTTGGCAATACTATGTTAGGTGTAACATGTATACGGTGGAATGAATTTTATCCATATTATATATATGGGGTGACTTTACTAATTTTTTTTTTATTTTTCTCATGTATTTGAATGTCGAGGATAACCATTATTACAGACAATCAATTTTTAAAATTTTAAATTTAGATTATCATTAAAGTTTTAAAAATTGAAAATTTTCTTGATATCTTACGTATAGGTTCCAAAATATTATATTATCGTCTGTCAAGCGAAGCAGAAGGGTATCAGCTAGTATTTTTATATAACCTTACTTGTACGGAGTTTTATCAAAATAACCAACAAATTTGTTTCCAACATTGTATTCATCAAAAAGCATTTAAAAAAAATGTACGATACAATGTATAATTTATTTCAGAAGGAATTTCTCATTTCACAAATATCTTATCAACATCTCATTTTTATTTAAATTTTAGTCAATACTTACACCAAATCAAATGTACTATTACAATAATTTTTAATTCACATCTTTTTCCCTATAAATGGGTCCTGATTTTCTTTTTTATAAATGGTCACCAAGTGGTTCCCAAACTTTTTCCACCTCTCGGCGCCCTTTTTGAATTAAGGTTTCTTCACGTGACCATACCTTTCTAAATCAAAAGAGTAAATATAAGCATGAATAATCATAAGAAAAAATATGGAATACCGCGTCTCCCTAGCACACCGAGGTGCAAACTTTGGAAACCACTAAAATAAGCAATAAATATTCGTTTATTGATGCTTAAAATGAAATAAATATAAAATTTAAACTTTTCTCACAAAGACTAATAAAGAATTTGGTCATCCTAATAGAGTAATTAGGAATGAATATTCATCAATATTTTCTTCTCGTAATTTTAAACCTCGGTCAAGTGACGAGGAAGACACTTGAGCTGGCAATCCAATCTCCTAACATCCATACCACTCCAACGGGAGGACTTTGGACCCCGATGGATTTAACGTGCATCAACCCCGGCTATACGGCGGGTCTTCAGTGGCATCAAGGTTCGAACCCGTGACCCGACGAAAACCTCCAGCCAGCAGCCACATTTCCTTCTTGGTTTCATTAACGTCGCACTAGAAGCAACATGAGAGCTGTTGGGAGACGGACCTCGTAATTTTGAGCCTCGGTCAAGTAGCGAGGACGACACCTGAACTGGCAACTCCCTCGCCTAAGATTCACACCATGCCAACGAGAGGACATTGGGCTCACACAGATTTAACGTGCATTATCCAAGGCTGTACGGCGGTTCTTTGGCGGCCAAGGATCGAACTCGCGACTGAACGGAATCCCCCTGCCACGAATCCGAAACCATGACCACTAGGCTACCGCAGCCATTTTCTTTGCTAAATCCTCCGTTCTAACTTCAAGTCGATTCTTCGGCCGCGGTTGTTTTTCCGACTCCGAGGAAGGGGAGAGTTGACCTTGATGTGGCAGCGTTGTTTCGAACCCTGGACCAAGGGGTCCGAAGTTGACGGTCATACCAATCATGCCGAAAAGATATCTTATCGGGGTGGTTGAGTTAGGCTTTTTAACTTCTAACGCTGTTGTAGAAGAGAGTCGCTTCAATTTCATTAACATTCCATTTTATTGGAACCAGGTTTGTAGAAACGATATGCTTAGAAAACACGCTCTATCCATTCATTGTTTCTTTACGAGATATGAAGCAAAAAAATATTATCCCTTATCCATTCATCTTTAGCACTTGTCATTTTCTGAAAAGTATTGAGGCAAGTTGTATTGCAATCAGGTCTCCAACGAATCATAGCATGTAAAGAAACCAAAAGTATGGAGTTCTAACTAAATACTCCCAACAGTTTAAAGTTGCGTTTTCAGTTTTATTATCTTCACACCAATGCATGCCAAATAAATAGAATAATGAAAACTTTAATTTGCACCTGAAATTTTTTCATAGCAAAATTAAAGTATAAAACTTTCTTTGTATAAAATTAATACTAGTTTTAAAGCAATCTTTGTTTCTAATATAAAACTTTATATTTACTTGGGACTCCATTTTTTTTTAAATATAATTTGTATCAAATTCAGTAACTTTGGTCAGTTTTCTTATATTTCCAAGCAATTAGTTTTGTTCTTTTTATTGGTGGCAATCCTTATGGATTATAAATAAGAAATGTTTTAAATTAGTAGGCATTAATTTATTAGTTTATGTATTCCAAACTATAACTTATACTATTTTATGTTAAATGAAGGTAATGCAGAAAAAACATTTAAATATACACAAAATAAACTAATATTTATTCCATAATTATTTAAATAAAGACCGAAATATTTTAAAGCAAATGCATTGGGTTTTGCATGACAAAATTTTTTGCTAACTTGACAGACTAATGTTAATTGAAAATACATCAAAGAGAATTTTTATTAATATCTCACTAAAAGCAAAACGAGAACCATTGGTGATGAACTTAGTAATTTTAAACCATGGTCAAATGGAGAGTATATGGAACATTTTACAAACACATAAAAAAAATTGGTATTTGTATTTGATTGTCATTTCTGCCTTCCCACACTTTTGTCATTATCTATTTTAATCTTAGTTTATTCAATGTCAGCAACTTTCTCATTTTATTCGTAAACAAAATGTTAAAATTTAGATACTAGGTTTCTTAAATGTAATTCATAATTCTTGAAATGTTTATATAAAATTTGCAGTTTCAACTCGCACCAAATAAATGCAAATTCAAAGAACATTAAAAATACGTGAAATTTACAAACATGAAAAATATTTTTGAAAACTGCTTTACGATAATGAAATCAATTTAAAAAGGTTGTTTAATAATATCGGTTAAGATAAATTAAAAAGTTATATTTTTTAGTTCAATGTAACAAACATCTTCTGCCAAGATATAATTTATTTTTACCAATTAAAATTAGCTATATAGTAATAACCTATATCAAATTAAAATTGCGATTTTTTTTTAAAAAAAAGGTAAATGTACGATTTCCCAAAAGTAAAAATTTTCATCTTACACAAGACATACATGCAATACACGAGGTACCCACCAAACATAAGCTTATGCTAGAAAACTGGAAAATTTTGATAATTTAAGCTTTTATAAAATAATTTCATTGTAAAATAATAAATATTTTATTTCACAATAAAAAAATATGTGGAATTTTTAAACAACATAAATCACTATTCAATAGTTTGCCTATTAGGTGCCATTTTTTCTTTTTAGTATTACGATAATATAAGAGAGATGTACTTAAGTTTAACCAAGGAAAAATAATTACCTAGATTGAGATTTTAGTTTAGTTTTTATTAACGTCACACAATAGAAGCAACACTAGGGCTATTGACAATGGACTTCGTAATTGTGAACCTCAGTCAAATGAGGACGACACCCGAGCTAGCACCCCCTCCTAACTTCCACACCACGGGAGAAATTTGGACCCCCCCCAACAGATTTAACGTGCATCAGCCCCGGCTAAACAGCGAGTCTTTAGCGGCGAAGGCCTACATTTTGAGAAAAGTATTCAGCATGGATTACATTCATATGCAAATAATATCTTGCATTTCACAGGCGATAAGTACTGGCTGAAAAAATACAATTAAAACTAAAAGTAATCTTTATAATGAATTACTGGATTGCCATGTATTGTCTCAAAGCATAACCTGTTCTGAATGAATAGTTTGTTAGAATTAGAAATAAAAGCAAAATTAAAATAAAAGTATATAAAAATAAAAAAATCTAACAATTTTTTATGTTAAAATTAGTTGACTTTTTTTACTGCAATGTAGATTTCATGAACTTTTCCGAACTTGTAATTGCTAATTTATGAAAAACATACAAAAGAACTTTTTTTGCATTTTTGTTATAGCAAATCAAATTTAAAAATAAATTTTTCAGCAAATTATTTTTGCATTTAACTCATAAGATACATTAAATAAACTAAAAATTTCAAGCCTAAGTATTTAGATTTAAATTTGTTAATTAGAATTCCTCAAATGAATGAACATACAATTCAAATTTACACACAATTTTTTTTAAAGCGAATATTCCACAATATTAATACATGGATAATGAAAATTTTCAAGAATAACTAAAAGAATTAAAATTAATACTCAGCCAGTAATATTTCTAGATCTAATAAAGCACATTTATTTAAAATTTATACATGTAGTAACCTGAATGATTAACATTCATCTTTAATAAAATTTAAGATCTTTATCAGTCAAGGCTATATAAGAGCCCAGAAAATTCCTAAAATATAGAAACAGTTGAAAGAGTGATAAATCTTGGAATTTCAATCACAATTTAATATTTATAGCATCTTAAAAGAAAGTTTGGTCACAGGTTAATGTTCAGAAAATTTTAACAGTTTTAATCAAGGCACTTATAAAAAGTTTTTGAATGAAACATTTAATGTAATTTCTATTTACTTTTAAAACAAGTAAACAATACAGACTATGAAAGAAAACCATTGAAAGAGATTTAAAACTACAATAGCATAAACAAAAGCCTTTTAATTTTATAATATACAGTAAAACCTTATAGCATTTAAATATACCACAGAAACAGATTATGATCCGAGGTTCTAAATTGGGATGAAGTAGATTAATTCATTCAAAATTTATATTGTTTTAGTTTAGAATACAATTTTAAATGACATATCAAGTGATAATATAAAGGAAGATAATGCATTTACAAACAGAAGCTCTAAATTAAAGTTCATCGTACCCTGCATAAAAAACTTAATACACAATCACGAATAAATATTTATGCGAACATACGTTGTGATGAATTAAAATAAACTGTCCCAAAAAACACAAAGAGTACTTTTATATTTTATTTTCTATATCACTTAAATATTCCATTAAAAATAAACTCAGCAGAAATCTGAATTAAGGCTTAAAAAAAAGAGGCAATCCCTAAGGGTAACTAATTTCTATTCAAAACTTCAAACATGTACATTATATAAACAGCTAGGAGTGAAGCATACATATACACACATCAGGGGTTGGAATGATTAACCTAAAATTGACAAAAACCATGCTCGCATGGCATGACAAATTTGAAATACTATGTTTGCTGAAATAGTTCCAAGTAACTAATTCAAATGCAAGATGATATCTTGTCATATACAGGTTTGTGAGCTACATCCTCAGATAAATAAAGATTAAATTAAATTTAACACAGTGGCTAAATAAAAGGGCATTGCAACAGAACTTAAATAATCACAACAGTTTCTTTTTCACTTTATGACAAAAGAGAATTTAATTTCTGTTAATATAAATACAGCTTTTGAAATCAAGGGGCAAAAAAAAATCTAGAAAAATCTAAAAATTTTCGTTTTGGTAAAGTTGAAAAGCAGCCAAAGTACAAGGGAAATAGTGCCACGATGGAGTCTATTTAAATGAATAATTTTTTTTCTTTGTCCGGCAGATTTTTTTTACACATCTACCACAGTGAACTTAGCTGAAGTGCCTGGATATTTCACCAACTGTTGGAAAATGAATGCAAGCCACTGAATTGATGGAATTCCTTTTCTTTAAAAAAATTCTTAACAGCATCCACCACTTGGTGCTTTGACAGGCGTGCTTGGGTTGATCTTCTCGCCTTGCCGAGATGCATCAGCAGCAGATGTAGGTGGTCCCATGCGCTTCTTAATTTCAGCTGCCATAGTCATGAATGCCTGTTCTACATTAGTGGCATTCTTTGCACTTGTTTCCAAAAATGGTATGCCCAACTGGTCAGCAAATTCCTATAACAAAATTTTATTACTTTGCCATAGGTTAATTACGACATAAAATTTCTAAAAAATTAACCTATTATATATTTTGTTCATAATATATTTGATGCTTCTTAATATTTTTTGAAAAGATATCTTGATTAGAAATTTACAGGTTTTACAACATGTGTTTACACCTGAACTTTCTACTCCAAACATAAAATTGTGAAAGATTATATAAATGAGAAATTCAAACCATGGACTTAAAAATAAAATTTAAAAACAGTTAAAAGTTAAGTTCAGTTTTAAAAAGAATATATATATCTAATAGCATTTAAGATGTAAATTTAATTTTAAAAAATTTCAATTTTAAAGCCTTGTCAAACCTCCTATTTGTTTGAACTTACTTTTAAATAGTAGAAAAGAAATGTTCAATTTTCAAAAACAGTAATCCAAACATTGATTTTTGAATAAAACTGCATCTAATCATTCAAAATGTTTATATTATGTGTTTCATTAATCACTATACAAAAACAATTATATGTATTTAGAAATAATTAAAATCAAAATTTACTTCATAATTTTGTTATAAAACAAAATGAACTTAAAAGGTTTCGTAATTTAATACTTGTAACAGATAATTTACCAAACACAAAATACTCATGTAAAAATATAAACATTTAAGAGCTATTAAAATTTAAGGTAAATTTATGACATTTCACAAAATATGCAGCAATTGTGAAGATGATTTGAAATTAAATCACAGATATAAAATATTTCTAATAAATGAAAACTTACTTTGGCGGTCACATAGTCTACTACTTTTTTGGGTGTTAAATCACACTTGTTTCCTACTAATAATCTATTTACATTTTCTGAAGCATAGCGATCAATTTCCTGCAGCCATTGTTTAACATTATTGAAAGACTCCTGAAAATCACAATATCATTATAACAGTAAGTTTATAAAAAAACAAATAATTAACATTCAAAGTCATAAGAAATCATTCATGCAATGATGGACAGAACCTAAATGAAACGCATCAATTCATTCAGTTACATGCATGTTCATTGAAGCTTATCAATATGACAAGGTTTTCCCGATAATCAGAATAGTTCAATGTGATATAATTTTGAAAGACTTTTCAATTGATAAATTGTTTTTGAATAAATCACAAATCTGAATAAATCATTAGATTAAGTTAACTAATATTGCAAAAATAATTAGAAAATTTACATATTGATAATGACTTGTCAAAATTATTTAATTATATGTATGCTTATCTTTAAAAACAATTTTAATTTTCACAAGAACAATCACTTTAAATATTTCCTTGGAAAAAAAAAAATTAGAAATTATAAAGCTGTATTTATTGGCTTAAAAACCTTTTGATAACACTAGTAAGAAAAGAATATAATTACAATATCTATGTATACTGATACAAATACCAGCAGGTATATTTCAAAAATAACAAATTTCACACAGCACTCGCACTCTCAATATAAATTTTCTAAATAAGAGAATTAATATTAATCTAAAATATCTACTAAGAAAGGAAAGGGATTTATTAATATGCCTATTCAAATCCCATGAAATGCTTTGTGACAGCAATGACTGTATATATTAATTATTTTAATGAGAAAATGCAAAGTCTCAATTCAAACTTAATCTGTACCAATTCATTCAAATATTTATATACACATACAAACATATATACTACTAAGTAATTTTTAACACAGTCTAAACTATGAAAATGCAATGTTTCACATTTTACCTTCAGATATACCTTTGTTCTTTTTATCATTCATATCTAAAAACTTCAATAATACAAGTACTAATCCTCTATAAATGTTTCAATTAAATGAAATTGAACAGTTCTATTACATTCCATCATCTTATAAAAAAAAACAACATTCACAATAGGATAGCTTAAGAATAACAGATGACTATAAAATAATTTTAAAAATTCTATCGATTACCTGATCAGTAACATCGTAGACAACTATTATTCCATGAGCCCCTCTGTAATAACTTGAGGTAATGGTTCTAAACCTTTCCTGACCAGCAGTATCCCACTGTGAAAAATCAAAAACTGTATTAAACTAACAAAGTAATAAATATTTCAATATCAAAGACACTTAAAATTTATAAGTAAATTTAAATAAAACTTCACACAATTTACAAATATATTTACTAAACAAAAATAGATACAGAATACAGTACAAATTTATTCCTGAAGAAAAAAAATAGGGCAGATCACACTGATCTACATTCTGAAAAAGTAGTTAAGTTACAATTCTACTCAAGATATTCCAATGGCAAGAAAGGAATGCAAAACAATATTTATTTCACAATTTTTTTTTCTTTTTCAAATGCAACTTTAATTACATTTCAACATATAAACAAATTGTTATTCTCCTTCATTTAAAACTAAGCGAATCATTATTTTAATTTGAAATTAATATTAAAGTTACTATACATATTGAAGTCTTTCCATTTTGTTTTAATTTGTAGTCTCAATTTCAAATACTCAGGCTCTGTTCTATAACTAATAAATATAGTTTATGCCATATAACAAATATTACACATGTGTGTTGCCAATTAAAACTAGTCTAACACATTTAAATAAAATATTCATTTAATTATGTACTATACATTTAATTATAAGAAAATAAAAATAAAACTATTAGGAAAAAATAAATTCACTTACGATTTGAAGTTTGATAGTTTTACCCTCAAGTTCTATAGTTCTTATTTTCTGCAAAATAAATATATATTTTAATTAAGTTTTTCTAATATTACACAGTTAAAAATAAAATTAAATCACCTTTATTAAAGAATTATGTATTACAATAACAGATTTAAATTAACCAGAAAACTAAGAGACTATCATTAAACCTGTCATCTTTATATTTTCACAAAAACTTCATATAAAACATTGCTAAGTCAGACCCCTTTAACTTCGATCTGTGAATAACCTTCACAAAGGAGATTTTAAAAATTCCAGAATATAAATCATATTTTATTTGTTCAAAATTGTGATTTTCTATGTTTTATTTACCTCCCCACTACTCTGTATAATTTGGATTTAATATTTATACTGGCTCTGGATCTAATTTATCCTACTTAAATCTTGGAAATGCTCAAAAATCTTAATTTTTCTTCAACACGAGTCTCCATGTATTTCATATCTGTATACATTAAAAAATTCAAATATTTTAAAATATTATATATACAAGTAATCATTTACAAAGCAACTAATTAATCACTTTTCCTAATTAATATTAAAAATATAAAGCGTTAATGCACTATTGAAACTGCACCGACAAAATTTGATAACATCAATTATCAAATATTTAACACGAGTAGAAGTAAAGATGATTTTAATAGCAAAGTTACAATTTAAAAAAGATAGCATTTGTTGCTCTATATCCCATAAAAGCAAACAAGCTACACATTTTAAAATAATAAAGCCTTCAAGCAACTGTTTACCTTTTCCTTCAAGCAGTAATTTTATCACGATAGATTTAATAGATCAAGAAAACAGCTTCTTGATATTGGCTTTCTATATATTAAGGTTAAATAATTAAAGTCTTTTACTCTCTTTACAGTCATATGTTGATCTGTGAATTCATTTCACTTGCTGCATATAAAGCCTCATGTCTTGATATACAAATAAATATTACATAATTACTAACAGCTTCATCAAAGCAAGCTTTTTCAAGATCTTCCTTTTCATTGAGAACACAGTCATTAGATTACACCTCAATGTTTTATAAGTGTACTACAAATCCCATATACTTCCTTTTAAAAATACACGATTTTAAAAAAATACAGAAGATGCAATAAAACAAAAGAAACTAAACACATATGAAAATGACGACATGATTCACAAAAGCAAAGCTACAAATTGCATTCTAGGTACCCATGAAGCATTAATGTTTAGTATTAATTTTGACGACTTTTATAAACATGGATATGATAATACAAGTGCCCATTATATTTCTCAGTCCCATTTGTTAAGTAATTGTTTATTACCATCGCAATGAGAAGCAACACAAGGGCTATAGGCATCTAACCTCATAATTTTAAACCATGATCAAATAGAAAAAGACCAGAGATGGTACTTCCCCTCCAAGCTTCTACACCACACCAACAGGAAGACCGAGTCACAACAGATTAAACAAGCATTAGCTTTGAAATCACAGTGGCTTTTTTGTGGCATCAGGGATCGAAACCACAACTCAACGAAAAACGCCAACCACTGGGCTATCAAGACCATCTACCACACTTGACAAAAAAAAAAAAAAAAAAAAAATATGAAAAAATAAAATAGAGTACTTACAAAATCCACACCAATTGTACTGATGTAACTTTCTGTGTAAGTGTCATCCTAAAAATATACAAGCAAAAAATATCCTTAATATAAAATTTTTTCAGCATTCATTTTTAGCTAAATACAGGCAGGCAAAAAATGATTTAGAGCTATCTGAACAATGGGATACATCAATTTATAGGTATTAAAGAAAATTAAATTAAAAAAAAAAAAAAAACGTAAAATTCCAGACACATAAAAAAATAGTTCCAAATAAGAAAAGCACAATTTCAAAGCGATCTTAAATTTATTTGAATACATAAAAGAACTTAAATAATCTAATCAAAATGATTTAAAGTTCATCTACACGAAATCTTAACCTTAAAATATCCCCATATATAAATTTTCGCACAACAGTTCTGAGTCATGAACAGAACTTTTTAGAAGAAAAAGAAAACGTGAATATTCTTTGTTAGAATTTACTATACAATATGCATTTAATTTTTATATTATGTAACTTAGGTTTAATGTAATACTTGTACTTAGAATTAAAATTTCATACTTCAAAATAACATTTTATTAAGAACCCATATAAAATTTCAAAACAAATTTCTTCAAAATATCAGGATTTAGACAGATGAATAAATATATTGAAGATTTTTGTTATAAGATTTTTATATAAAAAAAGACAATTTGTAAGAGTTCATCTCTCTCCACAATTCATGAAGGAAATATAATTTTCAAATGATTAAATCATAAACAAAAACAGGAAAGCGAAACAAATTTCGGTACTTCCCCATTTCGCAGACATAGGTGATAAAGTCAGCAAAAATAACACAATGAAGCCAAACAGAGTATGTGCATACTATGAGTTGTCAACAATAAAGCTGCTTGGCGAGATTTACACAGGTAAAATAGAGAGGTACCCAAATTTCTTGGATTCAGAAAGTTGACAAAGGTTCAAATCGGAATAGGGATTGGCGACTTCCTAGATAGGTTGCCAAACGTGCATGACTTAAGCATTGGATATGATTAGGGTTACCATGACCTAAATTGCCAATTATCGCTCCTAAAAGTAGCCAATCTTCTAGGGGACACCCAATTCCCAATTTGAACAGTCAACAAGAGAGATTATGCCATTAAATTTCCTAAAATAAGACTGGTTAACTTTAGCCCCTTCCATGAGAAAATACAAAATCCAATTATATATATTCCAGAAAAGAAACATTGGCTATATTCAACCTAATATTTCTAATGTTTTCATCAGAATATTTCTAATTTATTAATTACAGAATAAACATCAGAATTAATGTTTTACTTTTGACATGAAACATAAAATTTCTAAAATAAATTTAGAATTATTCTCCCTAAACAAAAATATTTCAAAGTAGAACTTCCAAAACAGTTTAACTTAATCCTATAATCACATATAATTATTATTCCAGCATTTTAGATTTATAAATAAATCATTTTAATATTAATTTAAAACTTTGTCAAATTTTTAGTTAACTATTTTTTTTAATCAATATTTGAATTCATTAGTTTAAACAAAGTTTATACCAACTGTAAAACTTAGAAATTAACTTTTTAAACCTTACAATTTTCCCATGTTTCAAATAAAATTTTAATGCTTAAGAATTAATGTATTTTAGGCCTAATTTACTTAAATTTAACATTTAAGAAAAAACAAAAACAGCAATACAAATACTTACAGCAAATCTTAGCAACAGACAGGATTTTCCAACACCAGAGTCTCCAATAAGTAGCAATTTAAACAGGTAATCACTGAATAAAAATTTGGAGAAAAAAAATCTTTAATAAAAACAAAAATTTAGAGATGTACTAAAAATAATTTACAGTAAAGTTAACAGTTCAAGTAAAGTTAATAAGTAAACAGTAATTTAGACAGCAAAAAATATATTCTAATAGAATTTGATTTGAATCCTTCATCTAAGCAGTCAAATAAAAGAAAAATATGCATACACATTTATAGACAATAGAATAAGTCTGCAGTTTAAAATCTTATTACTTAATTTTACATTGTGCTAAAAAACTTTTGAAAAAGAATTTATTGAAAAATTAATATTCAAATATATCTTTTACATATATGCTTCCTTACATAACAAGGGGAATTTTAACACATAATAAATGTTCTTAAAAGACTGGTTTTACACTTTTAAATGAAATCCAATTTAGATGTTTTTAACCATTGAATCCTTAATTACAAGTTTTTATTGCATTTTTTTAACTCACAATAACGTTAAATTATTTACTTTAATACTTTGATTTTGCATCACATAGTTTTGAAAGATACTTGTACTCTTGTAATATATAAAAAGAGTTGGAAAAATTATATTCAGTTTTAATCATCAGAAGAGTGAAATACTAGTTTAGAATAAAATATATAATTCATCCACTTGCCTTGATATAATATAACAATTAATATTAATCCTTGACATATGTTAAGCCTCAATATGAGTGATTACATTTGATTTACAACTTATATCTATATTCTTTGGAATGAAATATAAATATTAAAATGTATTTATGAACATTAACAAGAATGTAAAAAAACTGAACAAAAAAAATCACTAAACTTTAATAGATTACTAAAAGGAAAAATCATACAGGAAAATTCAGCTTTAAAAAGGAGGTGGTATAATGACAACAATGTATAGATAACAAAGGAATTTTCATATTTATCCAAGCATAAAGAGTACCATTCTTTTTCAAAATACAGCTAATTCACATAATATTAACTTAATTAAAAAAATATTACTTTTATGCCGTAAATTAACTGTTAAAAAAGGATATAACTAAAGAATCAACTAACATACTGTTACATAAAAACACAGATTAAAGAAAATATTATCAATTATAACTACCGAAAATCAATAACTACTTTCAGAATTAAAAACAGCTTTTTGTCACTCATTGTATGAGTTATGGGGGAAATACAGTCACGGAAATTTTGTAATGAAAGAAAACAAAACTGTGCCTGAAGTACATTTCCCGACTATTCCAAATTTGACTACGTGAATACTTTAGTTAGGCTTACGTTATTCAAATAATAGGTGTACGTGCCTCACAATTAAATTTTTGTAAGCTTAAAATAATAAGTGCAACTTTTTGCAATGACCAAATGCATTATGTCCATCACATTACTTCGTTAAAACGGAGAACATTCCAAAATCGTAAAAATATTTTAGAATTAAAACACGAAAATTTAAAATATAAAAGACTCTTTCCTTAAACATATATTTTTCTGATAATAGTTTCAGAAAATATCACATGATCACTAAATATAATACTCGAAATTGTATTTATTACGCATCAAACAATTAAATATCACATGAAAACAATGACATAACACCATAAGACTAAATGAGCTCCAACACTCTAATAACTATAAATGAGAAAACAGATAATTAGGTATTTAGGATAATTCACGTAGTTATCTTTACGTAGCTCGGTTCGACATAAAATAAAAATTTAAAACATTTAAAAATTAGCATAACATATCATTACAATCAGTGAACAAGGAAAAATCAATTTTTAAATATAGTATAATACTTACTACTCGGGATTCATTGTGGACATTACAATTTGTGTGACAAACTTTTGACAAAAGTACCTTGGTAGATAAGAAAAACGACCGTGTAAATATGTCAACTCCAAAAATATGCCTTCAAAATGGCTAACACAGCGCGACGTTTCATGAAAGCAAAGTTAAGAGGGTGTATACAGTGGATGGCGATAGCGAACTGACGTCATGTAATTGACGTGGCATGTCCAATGCCTTGTGAGTAAACGAACGTCGTATGTAAAATTCTATAAACAGAGTAATTAATTTACAAAAAGAAAAATTAATTGCAAATATTGACAGAATTTATCAAAGTCAAACACTTAAAAATTAATTTAGAAATATTTAAAAGTACGAATGGCATTATTTCATAAAGTTAATAGACATCACGAGACTGCATCATTAAACACTACAAATTAAGATATTACAATAATTCTCAGATATATATACCTTTTTTAATTATTTTTTTAAGTTTTGTAAAGCACCCTCTAAGCTAAAGCAAAATTTGTCTTTTCTCATTTATTTGTTTTAAATTTACAATTTTTGAACAGGATGAACTGAGATTTTTTTTTATTTTTTTATTTTAGAATGTTGTTTAGAAGAAAGTAATTGCTATTTGTAAATGTTTTTATATCATGGTTGCATTTTTATCAAAAGAAAAAAAATTTCTATTAAACTGCAATGAAAGGGAAAAGGGATTTTTTTGATATTAACAGATGATGATGAGTCATCAGCATGTTAGTACTCTTGTGAGTTTCGGTTACGTTGAAGACTGTCTCATTAATATTTGTTAACTGAGGTAAATACATCTGAAAGCATTTTAGAATCAAATCCTTCCCATATGAAGCAAAAATTTTCCAACGTTTTGTAAAATATCATGGAATATCGGAAAAATTTCGTTTACTTTCGATTTCATTGTTTTCATATTTTATCATAGAGTTTTTTTGGGAGAAGAAATGACTTTTTTTTTCTAATTGAATTAACGATTAAGCTATTTTTTTTTTATCAATGAAATATTTTTGTGATGTTATTGATACAGCGGTATTCATCTAAACGTGAAAAATGTCGAAAATATGGGGGTTGCTTCCCTCAGAAGTAATATATAAATATATTTTAAGCTTTAACTATTGTTTCATGTTTCTGATTCATAGCAGATACCAGGGGTGGCACGAGGGTCCCACGATTGAGGGTGCCCCAACTTGATCAAGAACTAATATATATATAAATGAAACTTCTTTATAAGAGAATGTACTTTTTTTAAATACTATCAATATAAAAAGTATATATAAGAATTTTTTTTTATGTAGAGGAGCTCGGAACTAATCTAAGGAATTCATCTTTTAAAATACAATTATTATAAAAGGTATAATTGTTTTTAAACTTTTTATGTAGCGGAGGAATAAACTTTGTAACGCTAGTTCCAAGACACTTCTTATACGTCATCGTGGATGATGTAATATCAATTGGACGACTGCCACATCGGAACATTAATTGCTCAGTTTGGCAACTTTAGCAAGTTTTTAAAAATTTTCAAACCCCTCTAAGTAAAGATTTTCTTAATTATAACTAAGATAATGTGTCTTAAGAAAGACAATATTATTTTCAATTTTTTAATACTGTCTATAATTTTTGAACAACAAAAACAATGAATTAGAGTAAGGGGGGAAACGTTTCCTTGAGGATAATGAAATCCCTCAAATGTGCGTGTGAAGATATTGAAAATAATTACTATTTATAATAAATCCAGAATTTCTTAAGGACAAAACGGAATACCTAAATCCATCTGATGTTAGGATTTTCAGTGAGGGTGACTGTAAATTAAAGTGCTGTATTTGAAACATTTCATTAAGCAAGAAATGGAAATTTGGTCAATCAACAGTTTGTTAGGCCTAAATATATTTATGGAAAAAATGTTATTGGACTCTAAGTTTATCTCATGTTATTGTGTCCAAATTTTAGCGTTCTTTTTTTTTTTTTTTTTTCCTTATGAAGCACATTAACATTTTTTTCCCTAAAAGTGGAGATATATATTTATGTTTACTGCAAACTAGAAAATAATATCTCTAGAAATTAACTTCATTTTTAAAAAAAAACTTTACATGGTTTTTTTTCCCATACTTCTGTTTTTCGTGTCAAATCAAATTTTCTTGGAAAAAGTTTCTTATTCCTTTCATTTATCTCTATAGAATAAATTACACGAACTTTTTTCCACCCCTTCTGAATAAGTCATTCGATGGAAAGCTATAAGATATCAAGACTCTTTTCGATGAAAATAAGTTTATTTTTGTTCCGTTCAATTTATATTTCGATAAATAAAAGAACTTTAACTAAAATTAAAAAGTGAATGAGTTTAATTTACGATGTACCTTTTTGCCGACTGAAAGGAGATACCTCCGCATGATAACTTTTATATTAAATTAAAAGTAATTGAAAGTTTCATAATTAAGTTGAAAAATTAGGTTTTAGAAATTAAAAATCACAATTAACGTATTCAAAATATCGATGAAAAAATTAAAACAGAATTTTCATTCATACTGGGTAGAGATAATAAGATTTAAATATTTCTTAAACAATATATTTTTGTAGGAAAAGGCTGATGAACATTTAAATTTCTTATTTAAAGGATAAATAAATTCATTATAATTTTGAAAAGTATTGCACGAAAAATATTCTTAATATTATATTGTTGATCAACGGAGCAGTTTCATAGCTTAGAAACTTATATAATTTTCAAAAAAAGATTTTTCAATAGATCCCTCTTTTCTTTTCGTAAAACTTCAAAACTTATTGTTTTAGTCATCGCTGGATTTAGGTTCGTTAGATCATACGCAATAAAAATGTAATTAAGTGCATTTAGTTAATTTCAGGATTTAGAACAAGCAAAAGCTTAATTCCTTTTTTTAAAAAAATACATAATAATAACTATAGTGTTACGAATTTACGATGACGCTAACCTTCAAGGTTATTCTTACAAAGGAAAAAAAAACATTTATAGAGATTTTTCTTGGTCTCTAAGAAAAACTTAAGCAATGACTCCCTCCACACCTGACTTGGTGAGAAACTTGGTTCTCGAAATGTAGGTTCTCGATAATGCTGGAGTCTTGTTGAAATCCCGATTAGAAGGTAAATTATAGATTTTTCTGAGTTTTCCTGTGACGCCACACATGCCGAAATCGCTACAAATATGGAAAAAAGCGATGTCTGGCGAATTGGTTGGAATTGACTGAACAGATCTATCGAGGAATCTGCTTAGCTGGGCAGAGCGAATCGTTCGAGAAGAGGCCTTAATCTACCTGGAAGTGACGTCTCTCTGCCAGGACTGTCGATATCCATTCAAAGAAATACTTTGAAGATTTGTCCAAAGTGCAAACTAGTAAACTAATGCACTGAATGTTAATGAAAGTGCTGTGACTGTTATTACAATTGCTGTTATATAACTATTTGTGCTGCTAGTCTGCTGTTATGTAAATATTCGAGCATTTGTTCACGTTATGTCGTTGATATGTCCGAATTATGCTTCTTGTGTTTCCTCTCGTCCTGAATATATGTTATTTATTATTTGGTTCAGCCAATCTAAGAACTTTCATATTGAAAACTAGTAGAAAGTAAAACTGAATGACATCATCACAGTTTTCAAACCAAATATTTTGGCTAAGTCTTCTCCATTAAAATGCTTTTTTTTTCTTTGCTAAGGATTTATTTGCTTCTTCATAGTTTGAAAAAAAAACTTGTACTTCGTATTGCTGATCAATGATCAGTGTTACAAAATTTTTGAACGAGTAAAATTGCATCATGATATCGTTACGCAAAGTTTGAACGTAGTTGTCTTCTTTGCAGTGAGTTACGATTGGTGGAATGCTAAAATATATAAGTAAATATGTTGTACAGGTAAGTGTGACCTATACAGAAAGAATTTGCTCAAATATAGCCACTAAATTTGACACAAAAAAATAGGACCTCCTAGAACCAATCGAGAACTTTCTAGGACATTATCTTATACAAATGTTAGGTAGGTATGGGCATCATGACCCTCAGGCACCGTAGTGATCCTTCTCAATATTCGTCCCACCTTTTGTCAAACTTTTTTCTTTTTCTTTTTTTTCAAATGTCTAGACCGTAGTTACATCTTGTTTTCTAACATTGCCGCATCTGGTTCTTGCGCCATTAAGTTTCACTTTCACTCACTCCTCACTCCACCCTTGTACTTAAGAGCTATTAGATGTATCAGTTAGAAGAAAGGATAAAGAGATTGTGCATCTCAATCTTCGTAAAAAGAGTTGTGCTAATAAGGCACTGTGTTCATGATTGAGCTAACTTAACTACGTGTTATTGAATAGATTTATGTGGGCGCATGTGTGAATCTACATGTTGAAAAGAAAGTATGATATTTGCAAGCAATATCTAATTTTTGATTTACTCAAAAAGAAACTAATTTTTAATTACATTGACCTTCCTTGCATTTGAAAAGACCGATGGTTTATTAGGTAACGGACACATTAGATTTGAATCCAGCAAATGAAAAGTGC
>BMAW01106684.1:0-25316 GCA_019974015.1 Nephila pilipes
CTGTTTGTAGAAAATGCAACACCATGAAGGAATCATCAGAATCAAATGAAATTCGCAGCAAATGTCAATTATAGGATATTATGCAAATTAATAAAGTTTCAGAGCCATCGCGCGTGCGCGGCGCGCGCAGCGCCCTCTGAATTGATGCTGAAAGCGTATAAATAAAGTGCTGTAGCGGGACGTTGAAAAAAGTCTATGATTATTTGTTAGTGGCAAACGTTTAGTGAGACCTGAGTATGCCTCCACGACGGAAGAATAAGAAATTCAAGCAACTTACGGAGTTTGAACGAGGGAGGATAATCGGCCTTCGAGAAGGAGGATTTTCCTATCGCGCAATAGCAGCTCGTATGCAGTGGAACAGTTCCACAGTGATGCGAGTTTGGAAGCAGTGGACCGACGAGCACCGAACAACTCGAAAAACAGGCACTGGACGACAGAAGGTGACGTCAGAGCGCGATGATCGACACCTGCTCCGCATGGCGGTGAATGATCGCACAGCTTCCTCCAGGCAGCTGGCAGCACGTTGGTCTACTGCTACAGGTGTACAATTGTCGGCTTCGTCAATTCGTCGTCGTCTGCTGCGCCGTGGATTGCGTGCAAGGGTGCCTTTATACAGGATTCCCCTCACGGCGAATCATCGACGGCTGCGTCGGCAGTGGGCTCTTGAGCACAGAGACAGGCGAGCTGATTGGCACCAAGTTGTCTTTTCAGATGAATCACGCTTCAATTTGTGGACCCATGATGGCCGTGTTCGTGTTAGACGTTATGCCGGTCAACGCTGCCTTCCTGAGTGTATTATTGAACGACATAGTGGTCGAACACCCGGAGTTATGGTCTGGGGTGCGATTTCGTATCATGGACGATCCAATTTGATACGAATTGAGGGTAATCTCAATAGCAACAGGTACGTCCGTGAAGTGCTACAGCCCGAAGTCGTTCCTTTCCTTCAAGGCATCCCTGGAGCTATCTTTCAGCAGGATAATGCACGCCCACATGTTGCGCGGACTGTTCGAGACTTCTGTTCAGCACAACGCATGCAACTTCTTCCTTGGCCTGCTTATTCACCGGATATGTCGCCTATTGAACACGTGTGGGATATGGTTGGTCGGCGTCTCGCTCGTGATCCGCGTCCTGCAGTTTCCAAAGACGAACTTTGGTTGCGCATACAAGCGATATGGAATTCTCTTCCTCAAGCAGATATTCAACATCTGTTTGACTCCATGCCACGTCGTATAGCAGCACTTATTGCAGCGCATGGTGGCTGCACCAAATACTGATTTCGGACGCTTAATTTGTATCAGTACAAGTCGTTTCTGCATTAAATTTCATTTGATTCTGATGATTCTTTCATGGTGTTGCATTTTCTACAAACAGCAGTATATATATATAATCTAGTTTGTATACATTTCATTCAATATTCAATATCGATTTCATCGGTGATGTCTTATGAGAAATCACGTGTGTTTGAGTCTTGATTCCATTTAGATAATTTAGAACGTATTGGCTTAAACCTGCACATATGACTAAATTTGTAGAATTTTTGAAAAAGAAAACTTAATGCTGTTAGTATCTATTTCATTCCATATTTTTTACTAACTGAAAATAAATATTTTCTGTTGCACTAATCAGCATGCCTATCGTTCCGAGCTTCGAGGTTGGCGAAGTGATATCACATGTTTGAGATATGATTCCATTAAAAATCGAATGTGCCGAATAATAATGTTTGTTGCAAATCAAATGGTGTCATGACATGTTATATTGAGTAAGTTAAGAAAATAAGGGGAAAACTTTTAGGATTTATTTAAAGGGACTTGTCCAAATGGTTCAAAAATACGAGGTCTGTCATCAAAAGTCTTCACGTTGTTCTAGTATGAAGTAATTCAGAATTTAAAAAAATGTTTTTCCTAACATTTCTTGATCATATTACTCAGAGGCATTAACTTTTATAGTAGAATTTATGTTTCTTATATTTGACCAACATTATTTCATTCAGCAATTAAATGTGATTTTGCTGATCATCTTAAAAATTTTATTCAATCATTTTTATTTTCCTTTCCATTTTTAAGACCTCATGTACCATAAAAATCAATAATAAAAATTAATGAAAAGACACTTAAAAACTTCGATTATCATGGGTCTGCTAACTTTGAGTGAATAAATAAATGGAGTAAAACATTTACGTTGGCATCATAACAGTAAAAAAATAATTTTTGGAAATATGTTTTCCTGAAATAACAATCGATAAAAGATATACAAGTAAAAGATATGTTTTTATAAAAAAAATATTGCATTCGTGTTACAAAATATTAAAAATAACGTTTCTGATTGCGGAATTAATTATGACGAATGAAAATCCATGTGAAAAAGAAACTACATAAAAAGAAACAAATTATGTTTATTTTAAATGGCCCTACTCTCAAGAAAAGTAGATGTAGAAGTAGATGTAAAAGTAATATGTAATTGTAATTATCAAAATCTGAAAATTTTGTAATGCTGGTGAATAGGTGTTGGCATTGAAAATATGCACTTATTCGCTAAATGTTTTGGCCCAGTTTTCCGTTTTCCGCTAACAAGCTAAATTTTTATTTTAATATAAATATATGTTATATTTTAAATTTAAATTACAAAAAAATTGTTCAAACAAGCATCAAAAACAGATTAGAAACAGTATTTATTTTCTTAGTTGATAGTTCCACTGCCTTTTCGGAAACCATCTTAAAATGTAATTAAAAATACCATTTAACACTTGAATTAAAATCATTTTGAAATTCGATAGTTTTGAACATTCTAGTTCCAATTTCTCAATCAATTTAAGGTGTTTGACTTTTTGCTTTTCGTGACTCCGAAACCCTATCGCTACAGATGTGGAAAGGATGTGCGTTTCACTGAAACAATGATTGCAAAAAATAATGAAAACGAATGAAAATAACAATTCGCCAAAATAATGCACAGACACGAAATGTTCCGTGATGGCTGAATCAGTTTTCCTGTCTTTAAATTCGTATTCGAATTACCTCCGTAAATATTGAACTGTTTGATAATTAGCGCCACGAGGTGGAGTGGTGATCTAAGCAAAGGAAAATGTCTAAAGTGACTAACAAAATTGGATAGCATTAGTAAGTCTGGAACATTGCACCCTAATATAATTAAAACATTTGAGAGTTAATATTGTTATTGAGAAATACAGAAATATATGGGAATAAATTTTCGGATTATCAAGGTAAAACTTGTATAAATTTGTGAAAAGAAATGTGTTTAATGTTCATTGTGTTTTAAATATTTTTATGTAATTTCGGTGAAACCAAGTCGAGTTTTGTGACTGAATCGTATTACAAAACTTGAAATTTTAATAAAATTTATTGCATAAAGCAAATTTTTAAAAAATGATTTATTCTGTTGATCACCTCGAGACTGCAAAAGTTGCGTGAGAAAATGCATTTTTAGATATAATTCTTTAAAACACACTAATAAGTTTCGAAATGTATCCGAAATAGCCGAGTGATATTGGGATTAAGCACGAGACCGGCGATGGTTTAGACCAGGGGTGGCCATCCTTTGGGATACCATGCGCCAATTGTTTGACAGAGGAATTCAGATGCACCATATAACCCGAGCTCTGTTCATACTGTCTTATTTTCATGGTTAGGGGATGGTAAACAGAGATAAGAATATAGAATCTGCTTCCCTTAAGAGATGAATCATACAAAAAAAAAAACTAATTTACACTAATTTAAGTAGCCGCGGTAGCCTGGTTTCGGATTCGTGACTGGCGGCTTTCGTTCAGTCGTGGGTTCGAGCCTTGATGCCGCTAATGATTTGCTGTGCATTCAAGGCAGATACACATAAAAACCGTCGAGGCTCAAAGTCCTCCCAAAGGTGTGGTGTAGAAGTTAGGAGAGACGGGTGCGAGCTTAGGTGTCGTCCTCGTCACTTGACCGAGGCCAATAGCCCTCATGTTGCTTCTAGTGTGACGTTAATAAAAATTAAACTAAAACTAGACCAATTTAATGAAACACCAATTTACAATAGTCAGTAATTATCTCTTGTATGAGAAGATGATTGCTCCATGATGATGCTACCACTTCCAGATATTCTTAATTGGTGAAAATAATTTTGGACTCTCGTAAGAATTCTGCTTTAAAACTCAAAACCACGATGGCTCACTCAGAACTGATTGAAGCACCACTTGTTATCATTCAATGCGCCATGGTTTGGCCACCTCTGCTGTATATGAACCACATGTTCGAACTCTGTTTGTATGTTCAAGTCAATTGACACTTTATCAAAATTGCGAGAAGTATTGTCTAAAGTAAATAGACCATATGTGGTGCAGAAATACAAGGTGTGGCTTTTAAATAATGAGATTGTCACTGTAAAATATTTTATTTTTATTTCATACATATTTACTTATTATCACCTTCAATATGCACCCCTCCTCTAACCCTACAATGCTTCTTGTAAATCTTCCAAAATTCGAGACAGCGATGGAAGTCTTTTTCTGTCAGTTCCCTCAGAACGCGTGCCGCCTTCATTTCCACAGTTTCACCGGACTCAAATCTTGTTCCTTTCAATATAAATTTCATCTTAGGAACAGTTGAAAGTCGCATGGCTTAAGATCTGGAAAATAAGGTGGATGGTCTAACACTGGGATGCGGTACTTCGCTTGAAACCTCTTGACAGACAATGCGGAATGACTTTGCCTTCCTTTATTCGGGTCGTTTATTTTCTCTATTCTTTCACAGAGTTCAGCAAGAACGTGAAGGTAGTAATGTTGATGAACAATTTAGCCTTTAGGAACCCATTAAAGGTACACAGTCCCACGAATATTGGAAAAAGCAACCATTATTGCTTTGAAATTTGATTTGCTTTTTCAAGTATTTTTGGCTCTCGGTGAAGATGGGTTCTTCCAGTGCATGGATTGGAGCTCCGTTTCAGGAGCATAAGTAAAAAAACACGTTATTATCGTTTCCAATAAGTTTGGCTCATTTTCAATGGCGTTCAACGTGTCAGTATAAACATTTTCGTGAGCTCCTTGTTGTTCAAACGTGAGAATTTTATGCACAATTTGGCACACACTTTTTGCATGTTAAAATTGGTATTTAAATTTTTTTTGTCAATTATTACAGTCTCAGCAATCATATCAATACTTAACCAACGAGCCGATTGATCCAGATTATTGATTTTTTTCGATGTTGACAACTGCTTTTGACGGGGAAGGACGACCCGAACGAGGACCAACTTCAAAGTCTTCTCAGCTATCTTGAAAGCGTTTAAATCAGTCAAAATTACGGGCACGCGATAAATATTCATTACCGTACACTTCTTTAAGAAAGTTATAAGTTTCAGTAGTGTTTTTGTCTAAGTTTCATATGAATTTTCACAACAATTCATTGCTCTATTGTTACACTTATCATTTTCCCGACGAAACAAAAAATAACTCTAATGCAAAAGAAGACTATGGGTATACGAATTTGTTTACAGAAACGAGATGAATTGCATTCGAAATAAAAGGTTTCATGCTAAACAACTATTGGTAGCTGGCATTTGGTGCATACATACTTCTGTAGCAGCGTCAGGTTGGGTACAGGCATAACTACTTCTGCAGCTGTTATTTAATACCCGCACCTCGTATTCAGCCGAAAAACGTTAAGCAAACAAATTACGAACTCTGGTCGTCCTAGCAGGGTAACCTTGGCATTGAATTCGTGACCGGCTGATTCTTTAGTCGAACCTCGCTTCCTCTAAAGACCCGACGCGTAGAAAGGCTGCTGCACTATAAATCTGTCAAGTATTGAAATCATGACGGACGTTGAAAGGGATATGGAGAGTGGGGTGCTAACTCAGGTTCTACATTTGAATATAGTTCACAATTACGAGGCATATTGCCTGCGTTTATCGGACCTTGTCCAGCAAAAAAAAAAAAAAAAAAGGAAATAAGACGTTCATTAAACTAAAAACCAAAGTTACTAATTTTTATACATATGTGTTGTATAATAAGTTATAGAAGGGAACCTCCTTAAAAATTCGATATCATCAAAATATAATTAATAGTTCTTGATACTGGGTGGTTATAATTAAAGTTACAATATTCAGAGGCCTGTAGAACCTGTTCTGCTTATTGGATTTTGAAGAAACTTGAAATATATGCTATATGGACCATTCTGCAATACAAAAAAATTAATACAAATTTTGACCACCAAGTGGCTTTTATCGAATATTCCTTATGCAAATGCATAAAACCTCTATATAAACTTGTAGTCATAGTCAGATAATCATTCAACGCGCGTTTGTCATCGTTAATCATGCCCTTACAAAAAAAGATCGACGCAACAACCACTTTTTGCTGCTCTGCGTGAATATCATCGTTTAAAGGATCTGCGAAAAGGCCCCAAATCGAGAATTGGTTTGAGGTAGATGATCATGAAATTTGAAGAGATTGGAGATTTGGGTGTGCTGCCCGGAAGAGGACGGAAACCGGTTGGGACTGAAACTATCGAAGAAGCCGCAACTACTGTAGTTGAAACAGCCTCCAGTTCCCTCTATTCTTCAGTAAGTGGTCGATCAGTGTCACGCGAGTAGGAAATTCCGTGGTCAACGGTACGGAAAATTTTGTGATATATTTTAAAATGGTATCCGTATAAGATCCATGTGAGGCAAACGCTGAAACCTCAAGATCAAACACGCCTTGAATTTGCTTGGCGATTTTTGTTGAGAATGGAAGTTGATGGCGCGTAGCCTTGGAAAATTCTATGGTCAAATGAGATACACTTTTATTTAGATGGAGCTGTGAATAATTAAAATTGCTGCATATGGGGTGTTTCACCTCCTGTTCCAACATTCACTGCTTTCTGATTACGCGACTACTTGGTGTAGATTTACGGCTGATTTTATTCTCAGGAAGTTTTTCTTTGAAACTCTCCCTCATCGAGGTCCTAAAACGGGCTCTGACACGAGTACACGTAGCAGTGAACACTTTCGACAGCAGGTCATTCCTGCTTTATAGGAATGACAATGTTTGCAGACCACTGTCTTCATGCAAGATGGAGCAACTCTCCACATTAGGTGCCAATTCAAAGCACTGCTTCGAGAATCGTGTAATAACTAGGCATCTTCCGGATGCATGGTCTTTTCGTTCACCTGACTTAAATCCCTATGATTTCTGGTTGTGGGGATTTCTAAAATACCGTCTTTATAAAGAGGAGGAATTAGGACTTTACCTGATTTGAAAGCTAGCATTATACGTCATATGGCTAAAATCCCTCGTGAGTGGCTTTGTTCTACTATTGGAAACGCTATAATGCTCTTTCAACTCATTATTGATGTCAATTGAACACATATTGAGAATATTCTGTAATTGAATAAATTTTAATGATTCTAACATATTTTTTGTCCTTCTTTGGGAACCACATTTCCTCCTAGTGGTCTATTTTTTATTGCAGAAATCTTTTCCCCATTGTCCATATAGCATATATATATTCCAAGTTTTATCAAAATCCGATAAGCAGAATGGGTTCTACAGGCCTCTGAATAGTGTAACTTCAATTATAACCACCCGGTATTTATTAAAAGAATATTTTATAAAGAATATTATTCCACAGCCTCATTAGTCAATCAATCAATCAATTAAACAAAACCGGAGTGATTCACTAAGGACATTACTATTGTATAAAAATAATTCTAAGAAATATGTTTATTAGTACGTAGAATCTGGAACAATTTATTGGTAATAGTAAACCTGAATTTCATGAAACTAGATTTACCATATCACAAATATGTAATAAACAAAAACTAATCTTCATGAATTACCAGCAACTCAAGAAAAGAAACTTTATAAATATTATACAAAACTAATTTGTTAGGAATTTAATTTTGCATTCCATTATTGGAACCGTTTTCGGTAATTCGAAGCTAAGATCGGATAGGAACGGTGGCTCGAAATGGTTACTTCACTTTACAGTCAATTGAGTAAAGATGACTACCAATTCTTTATATTGAACAGAGCTTCTTAGTTTTTACTTTGTATTGTATGGAAATCAGTTAATTGCAATACAAACTTCGGAGTGGCCCACGTTATGAAACCTTGTATCAAAAATACGAGTTCCATCATCAATGGACCATTTAGTGGTTATATAATGATTTTAATTAAAAACAAATTAAATTCGTATTCGTTTTCTAAATAATAGATCCTTTTGCAAATTTTGATATTGTCTTAGGAATGGCATTTAATACCAAATTATTGTTCTAAACAAAGTCTTTCTATGTTATATTATAAGTTAATTAGTAATCAAATGTTTTTTTAAATGTTATTGTTATAATTAGTATATTAACAATTTTTCTATGTTAGTCTAGTTTATGTTCTATTTATACTTATTAAATAAAACTTTTTATTGGAATCTAAGAGATTAATTTTATTTTAGCATTAGTGAAACATAATACTTGTAATTCTAACACAATGCTCAAGGAATGACATTATTCCTTTCTATTTTTTTAAGATGTAGACTGTCAAGGGAATCAGACCTTCACACAATATGGTGACTGTGGGAAAAGATGTGACTTCATAGATGTTCCAGAAGACTGCGCTGGTGCAACGTACGTCGGATGTGCCTGTAAGAAGGGTTACATACCTGTGGACGAAAGTCGTAAACAGTGCGTTAAACCAGAAGATTGTCCTTAACTACACACACACTCAGGTACAGTTATTACTTAAAGAGATTATATTTTCATTAACATTTACGTTTAAATTAATGCTTATTTTAATAAATTCACATAAATAATTCATTAGAGGGTACCATCAAATTTTGATTATTGCTAAGAAATAACCAAGATACCTGGATAAAATTTATTCTGCATATTTATTAATCTTTATGAGCAAAATTTTCTAAATTACAACTATTAATGATGATTTGTTTAGTTTGAGAAAGTCGTAGATTGAAGTAACTCACAGGGGGGGGGGATGAAAATAGAGTTCAAAATAAGCTCAGTTGTACAAGGATGGCTATCGAAAGGTCAAAGAAATGTTTGGATAAATGTATAACTTTAGATGGTGACTATACATATAGAGAAGTGTTAAAAGCAATGAATAAAAACTAAGTTCCTATCTTGATTATTTTTAGTAATAACTAAAACTTTACGATACCCCGGATAATTATTAAAACTTTACGACACTGTGACTTACTTCAATCTACGGCTTCTTGAAACCAAATGAATCAACATTAATAGCTGTAATTTAAAGCGTTATGTTTATAAGAATAAATTAATATGCAAAATAAATTTTACACAGATATCTCCGTTATTTCTGCGTATTCATTTAAAGTTTACGATATCCTTTTGACACATAATAACACGCTACTGTTTTCATTTTTTTTTTATTTCATTCTGAATCATTAGCTTAGATATGATAGCAATAAATTGCGCATTTCTCTTCTGTTTTTGAGTGTATTTCTTTTCTTAAGGCATGCAGAGAGATGTAAAAATTCAATTTCTATATGCTTATGAATCAGACTTTCGGTCTTTGTCCATTTCTTGAAAATTCCTACATCAAAAAGTGCAGCATCTTTCATCTTCGACTAGTTTTATTCCATATTTTTTCCTCTTATCAAATCCGTAATGAAATAAGACGATAATAAAAGTTTATAGTTAAGCTTATTTTTTAAATATCTATTTAAATATTCAGTATTTAATGTCGAGAAATTAGTGAAAATGATTCAACGAAATTAATTTTAAAATGAAACGTAACTAATGTAGATTTTTCTAACAATGAAAGAAAAAAAAATCATTTTCGTATTTTATTACGTTTTGCAGCGACTCAAAAGGCCTTACTCAATCAGCCCGATGAGATATCTTTTCGGCTTGATTGGTAAGCCCGTCAATTTCGGATCCCTTGGTCCAGGGTTCGAAACTACGCTGCCGCATCTCGATCACCGTCCTATACCGATCGCCGTAGTGGTGACACAGGACATGAACACTAGATGGCAGCACTACAGCCTATACCTACTGATTGCATATGCCCCGACGCAAAAAATACTTGCCTCTGTATATCCCGGCTCTGGCGCACGTGTCGACGAGACCCGCCACTCAACACGAGATAACCGATGACTCAGGGAGGGGATGTATAACAATTGCAATCAATTGCAGTAATGGCTGACAAAATCGAAAAACAACCTTCTGTACAAACTCTTCGTATCATCACGATGATACTGGAGGGGGAGTATTGCAGCGACTCAAAAGGCCTTACTCAATCAGCCCGATGAGATATCTTTTCGGCTTGATTGGTAAGCCCGTCAATTTCGGATCCCTTGGTTCAGGGTTCGAAACTACGCTGCCGCATCTCGATCACCGTCCTATACCGATCGCCGTAGTTTTATGAAAAAGGCTTTTTCGTTTCTAAAGAATAATAACATTCCGCTTTCTCCTGCTTCACTCAATAAATCAGTAATATATTTTTTAAATATACTTATACGTTTTTACTAAATGAATTTCAAATTTTCGCAGATATGCTTTTTTCAGGAAATTAAATTTAGGGTTAAGATAACTTAGTTGCTTAACTGAGAGCTTTGCAGCAGAATAAAGCTACAGTTTTCCCGTTATTAGAATGAGGTATTAGAGCTCAGATGTTATCATCGTCGTCTGAAAGAGGTCCAAAATTATGATTCCCATCACCTTATAACCCTCGATTAGTGATTGTGATGGCTACTTTTAATACTAACCTGTTAATCTCGTAATTTACATTGCTTTGCAAAAATGTGGGGTTTTTTATTACCACAATTCATATATAGGAAGTAAAGAAACCGTAAAAAAATAATTTTCATCTCTGGTTTTTCAGTTATTGTATCAGTTTTTTGAATGACAATTCAATTATGAGGCATCAGAAATGAAATAAATTTGGATAATAAAATGTAATTGTAAAGGAAATTATAAAAATTAAGATAATAAAGCCAAACCAATAGTAAAAAAGGTAATTCAAAAGGCATTTAAATTAAACTCTGAATAAGAACAGCAAACGAAATGTATCTACGTATTTTTCAGATTATGTTTTATCGTAGCCGCTAGAAGGAATGGATTCTATTTTACTCCAAATAAAACTCTACACATGCAAGAATATAAAATTACTTGTTTTCTAAATCAGTTCCTGGATCTTTATCCCAGAAAACTATTGTGGAGACGCTTTCGTCTGTTTCAATCATCAAAAATGTCATTTTTATACCGCAAATGCAGTTGAGTTTGATCGAAATTTTATCGAATGAAGAAATGTATTTTGGTATAAAATTAAACCCGATGTGTAAACAATCATTTAAAGATAACTGTCTCTTCGCGTGTGAAGTCGCATCAAATATACTTTTCTTATCAGTATGTATTATTGCTCTATGTGATAGATAAAACGTGTATTTTGCTTCAGATTTTCTTCATCAACTGGAACGCGTTCTATTATATTCTCGAAAATTTCATAAATATTTTCTTTGTAACTTGCTCATTATTTCCTAATAAGGGTTTCAAATTTGGTTTCCATGGAAATTTAACTTTGTTCCGCTAATTTTGGTTCGAAATCCCAGCCTCAACTTCAGACATATGTCTTCATCAATATTTTCGTCATCGGATACCTCTGCCTGGATTTCTAAATTCCAAAATTGGCTAAGCTGTTTTGAAATATTGGATTCGTTCGTAATGACATTCATTGTGAAAAGTTCTTCGCAGTTTGTGCTCATCCCCTGTTAGGATCGCCCGAACAACGTTTCTACTGCAACTAAATGTTTATTTCGTTGCATATTTTGGCCAGTCACTACTTTATAATTATAGTGATCACCAAAAAGAAGTAATATTTTTTATTGTTAAATTCGTAACAATCGTATAGTTGAACATTTCTTAAATATCTGAATTTTTTATCAATGTTTTTATCAGGGGTTGGCAAATGTGTGGTTGAAATATGTTTTGTCTCAACCGCTTCTGTCTCGATACATAAATTTGCATCATCTCTGTTTTTCAATCTAATTTTGATTACAATATGTGTTTTCATTTCAATTTTCTTGGAGCGAATGTGCAAATGGAAAAGTTTTATTTCCTAACAATAGGAAAGTTAAATTTATCAGAAACAGTCTTTATAAAACGTAACTTCTTTAAGCACCTGTATCTAAGAATAATCTAATTATTTCTGGTTCATTTTTGTCATCAATTAGTGCAGTACATGTTTGCAACAGCACATTGTTTGTTTGTGTTTTAAATACTGCCAATACGATGCCGCTATCAGTTTCCCCTTTCGAAATAGAGTCGTTTCCTGATTTCGAAAACATATGTATTGAAAAATAGAGGGATCCTACAAAAACAGAACATAAATCCTGTTTATAACATTCAGCTACCTGGTGATGAAGTTTCAAACGCAACTCTCCTTTCTTTGATACTACTTTTTTTCTCCTTAGTGTTAAACATATTATAGTTAATGCTGATTTTTGCGAGTGCTGAGGCCGCTTGTGGCCTTCAAGTCCGTATCTTGAAACTGTGATGAAGAACGGCTGTGTGTGGAAGATTTATCATGCTGGATAGTTAGTGCAAAATCTGTTGGATATGAAGCTTTAAGTGTTGCAGAAATACATAGAGAATTGAAAAATGAGCCTTGAGTTTTGCTGTAATTTTCGTTGAATGGAAAGTAAGGCATTAAACAAGCTGCATAAAAGGGGAACAAAATTTTATTGCAAAACGAACATTTTCCATTTTCTGGTAACACTGATCGCCGTACAGGCACTGAAAATGAATTTTCTTGGTGGTTTACTGTTACTGTTAAGTCGAACGAAATTAGGGCTTTATTGTTTTTTAATCTTCCTTGTGGGAAAGAATTGATGGCTGAATACTTTATGACTGTTGATTTGAAATGATCTTTCTGGACTTAGAGTTTCCGAATTAAGAAATTGTAAAAGAGCATTTAAATCAAATTTCTTGTCGTTTTGAATCCAATTAAATTTCAAAACAAATTCTGAAGGAATTAATTTCAATAAAATGGGTGTCAATAATTTTGAACAAGATTCCCCTTTTATTTCCAAGTAATCGAGATACAAATTTTGCAAACTCATAATATCATTAGGATTTTTAACAGGTGTTAAATTCAAATAAATCACTTAAATGAGCATTAATCAACATAATTTTATTTCCGAATGTATCCTTCGATAAATCAAGAGCTCTTTCATAATAGTCATCAGAAATGAATAATCCATTAATGCAAGCAAGTGCATTACAACACAAATAGGAATTCAAATAATTAACTTTATCAATCTTGCTTACGAATAGTTTTACATTATTATGAATAGAGCTTGATAATAAAATGTAAAAGTCTAACGATCCTGAAAAATTTCCTGAAATTTTAAAAAAAATTTATTTATACGAGGGCCATCCAGAAAGTAGATTACGTTTTCGTCTGTGTCCGCTAGGGGCGGGGCTAGCGCGGCCATCTTGGGGTCAGAGCGTTGCGCAGCTCAGTGGGCATCTAGCCGTGCTAGTGAGAGGTTCGTGCTGTGCTCTGTTCAGATACTGTGACGGTTTAAAATGTCTGCGTTAATTGAAAATCCCGCGAGGTGCGTGCAGTAATAAGGTTTCTGACTGCAAAAAACTGTAAACCGATAGAAATCTATCGGCAGCTTTGTGAAGTGTATGGGGACAACATTATCACTGAAGGTGGAGTGCGTCAGTGGGTCATAAGATTTAAAAATGGCCGAACCAATGTTCACGACGAAGATCGAAGTGGGAGACCCAGCATAGTGACTGCCGAACTTGTCGAAAAAGTCGATGCTAAAGTCCGTGAAAATCGAAATTTCACAATAACGGAACTTTCTTTGAGTTTTCCACAAATTTCGCGAAGTTTGTTGCACGAAATCATCAGCGAAAAGCTTGGTTACCACAAGTTTTGTGCAAGATGGATTCCAAAAATCTTGACAGAGGACCAAAAAAATCAGCGAATGGCTGCAGCGTTGAACTTTTTGGACGCTTACCATAAGGATGGTGACTCTTTACTCGATCGCATCGTTACTGGTGACGAAACATGGGTGAAACACGTGAACTGTGAAACGAAATTGCAATCAATGCAGTGGGGGCACACAAGTTCTCCCCAAAAACCCAAGAAATGCATGCAAACAATGTCGGCAAGGAAGATGATGGCGACTGTTTTTTGGGACAGAAAAGGTGTGATTTTGGTGGACTTCCTGGAAAGAGGCACTACAATAAACTCTCAAAGGTATTGCCAAACTCTCCAAAAACTCAGAAGAGCAATTCAAAACAAGCGCAGAGGAATGTTGAGCTCTAAGATCTTGTTGGTTCACGACAACGCCCGGCCCCACACGGCAAATGTCACTCGTAAAGTTCTTGAATCTTTTAAGTGGGAGTTGTTTTCTCATCCGCCGTACAGTCCTGACCCGGCACCGAGCGACTTCCACCTATTCCCAGCAATGAAGAAGTGGCTGGCTATGCAGCGTTTTGATGACGACGCACAGCTGCAAGAAGAGGTAACGAAGTGGTTGAAGGCGCAGGCGGCCGAATTTTTCGACGAAGGAATTTCCAAGCTCGTACATCGCTACGATAAATGCCTTAATTTGAATGGTGACTATGTAGAAAAGTAGTATTTGAGTGTGGCTTTCATCTGTATATAATAAATTTTGTTTCCTATAATTTGTTTATTTTTTATTCCAAAACGTAATATACTTTCTGGATAGCCCTCGTATATTCTGAATATTCAGAATCAATCAACTGAATATATAGGAAAACTGCATAAATTTGGATAGAATTCGAATTCATTTTCTAAATTTTGGTAGAAAGTTTTGTTTTCCAAAAAATTGTCTTTTCTTTAATTTCTTCTGAAGCTTCCATATTTTCAAAAATCGTATCAACAGTTAATAGGTCTTTAGTTTCGTTATTTAAATAATTCAAATTACTTTCTTTTTCTCTTAATAGATCCAAAAATACTTCAAACTGATCAACAGTTTCGCTTTCTCTGTTGATCATCCCTTCAATTTTATTAAACAGTTTTGTCAACACAGAGCGTTCTGTAGTAAGTTTCTTTTTCCTTTTTTTAGACATTTGTTTTTTGTTTTTCAATCCAGGTGTAATTCAGTTTCCTTAAAAAATTCACTTTCTTGCATTAAAAGTCAACAATGATCTCAATATCCATTCTGTTCCCAGCCGATGTACCAATGTATTGGTTAGTAATCGAATTGGTGTGCAGTGTTGTGTTTGGTAGTTTTTCATAAAAAAATCATTTCAACAAACAAATTTAATAGATAAATCGTATACATGTCAACACTCTCGTGTTATCGAAGATCTCCGACCAAAATTTGCACTAGGAGAGCCCTCTAAAAGAGAGTGAGTTTAACCAATGATTTAATATTTCATTTTCAATTATTGAAAAAAAATGTTATGTTGAAAAGTTATTTTCCAGTTTAAAATAAAACTGCTTTCTTGTTATTTTCATATATTATAAAATTGAAGTTTCTTAAAACTAAGTAATAATTAAAATAAATAATAAATTACAATTATGTTGCTTCTACTTTGGCTTTTAGTTCATTGAAATTTGTGACGTTTTATCATTACAATTAAATTTATAACTTAAAATGTGGTTACTGATTAATATAAGCATCACTAAAAAATTCTTTGCTTTTTAGATCACGGATTAATAGTTAATTGTTTCAAGGCTACAGTAAAATTTATAGTTTTTTTTTTCATAAAAGGTAATCAAACTACTTGTTTTTGCATCCAATAGCAATGATGTAATAAAGAAAATTTCTGCAGGTTCTGAAAAGGACAAAAAGCTTACTACTGAGGCCACTAACTTCCAGGTGCGTTGCTTTAAATATAAATATTGCTTTTTTAGAGATGTAAAACCTCTGGAGACTAATGTGTTTGTTTTAAACCAGTCTACACTACAGGTTTCTACTCTATGAAAAAAAAAAGTTATTAGATTTAAAAATTCACATTCATCTGCATAAGGCTTCTTAATTTTATGCAGATGTAAATTAAATTTTCGAGATCCGAATATTTCCATTTGGGGTCAGGACCCACAGTTTAAGAAACGCTGCTTTAGATGAACTGGTTCGAAAGAACAGGTAATTTTTTTGATCTCTTCCCCAGCTGGTCAATGAATCTTTGTGTGGGGAAAATGAACAGTCGGAAGCGTTCGCAGTGTAACAGAGGTAATACGCAGTGTAAAAAGGTCTTTGAAATACAATTTCTTGTTATATTGAATTTTAGTATCAATTACAGTACGTTTTCATTAATAACACATTTTGAGTTCGAGTAATTTTCTTAATTTTTGCATTATATTTTCATTCGGATTTATAAACAAATACGAAATACAACATGGATATGCAAAATACAATATATATTTCTGTTTACAAGATTCTGAATTATTACATTTTACATACTATAATGTAGAAAACTAATGTGTATGTTTGTACCGCTGTTTCTGTCACTACTGGATTTAATCTGAAAAAATATATTTATATTTATATAAAATATATTATTGATGTAAAACTCACATACACAAAAATAAATGTTTCTTTCCAATCGGTTAAAGTAATGAGAAATTTAATGTAATCGAGAAAAGGACTGATAAATTTGCGTTCTGAAAAATATTATTTTCAGAAAATTTGTGGTAGTCTTTTTTTTATCTTCAAACAAATCAAACCATTTCTTTTTAATTTGGTATCTATCTTGGTGTATTTCGATTCTAAACGATTTCGATATTGCAGTGAATTGCCATTATTTTATGCTTTTATTTTATTTTCTTTTATAATTTCCTTTCTTCTTTGGATAATATTAAAACTGTAGAAATGTTGAACAAGTTCCCCGTTAGAAATTTTTGACAAAGCTAGGAAAACTGTTTCAACAGTTTATGAATTTGATGAATTAAATGCTTTGATTTAATTCTTAGAGATTTATATTTTATTCACAGAACACACAATTTTACAAGAAAGTTAAATTCCAACTCAATTTCAAGTACTTAAGCTATTAAAAAAATAAAATGAAACTTATTATATTTCTTGATAGTATTATCTTAAATATTAGAGATATTATTTTTTTCTATAGTATAATATGTAAATGACATCTCAACGAGCAGCAAGTAAGTTAAAACCTTGAAACTGCTCGTAAGTGTCTGATGAAATTTAAGCACATGAACTCTGGTATTCTATCAGTCCATAATTATAATAATATTCTATCGAGAACTGTGAAGAGTAAGTTTTAAGCCGGATTAAAGAGGTTCAAACCGTTTTTGATAGCCATTTGTAATTCTAATATATGCGCATTAGTGTTTGATCAGTCTATACTTATCCTTAGTATGGAGTGTTTCAACTATTCAAGAGAAAGTTAAGAAATAATGTCAGTTTCGAATACTTGAACATATATCCCATTTTTTCCTTATATTCTATGTACTATTAGCTAAAAGACTTTCCTTCAGCTGCATGCAATGATGACAGATAATAAAAATTTATTTCACTTTCAGTTTATTGCAGTGGTAGCCAAAGGTAAAATCATCGACGTTGTTTCAGTTGTTTTGCGGTACGATGGGAAAATTAGGAGGCTGTTTATGCTAGCTCAAGTGTCACCCTCATCATTTGTTGTGGTTCTTAAATACGAGGTCTGTTTCCCCAGTAACCCCCTCCTGTTGCTTTTAAGTGCAACATTATCAAACAAATAATCAATAACCTGGTTTAAAATATAACTAATTGATAAAAATGACTAATTAATGTATTTGATTAATTAAAAAGCTGACTATTATAAACATGGATATATGCATTTTCTGTTTATGAAATTTATTTTGCTTATTTTCGAAGCACTGATGTACGAGGAAGCGATTGTTTTCTTATATAAACATATATTACCAGGGATAATAGCCTTTGATGCTTCAGATCTTCCATCAATCGATGAAACATACATTGCCTAAAATTTAATCCTTTTCTGTGTTACTGAAAGTAGGTATTAATTCAACCTAACACTTTTTTTTTCTAGTCAATTTTAATTTTTGTTTTATGAAATATAAAGTTCAATTACCGTGTGACTGAATTCTGGTTTTTTAATTTTGATTAACTTCATCCATTAGTTATACATGGGATATTGGCGTTAGACCTCTCAATTATGAACCGGTGACAAGGACGATATCAGAACTGGTATCTCATTCTTTCCTAACTTCTATACCATAGCACTTTAGGAATTTGAATCCTGGTTCCATTTAATATCCGGTAAGCCTCCATATTCCAAATGAAGGTCTTCAGAACTCGAAAAAAATAATATTGCAGCTATTGTTTCTCATAATCTGCAATTTTAAAATACTTTATAAAAATATGCAAAAAGATGAAATATATGTATCGAATTAAATGAATGATGATGAAAATATATGATGATGAATGGTAAAAAAAATATTTTAATAGAAATTCGAAATTGAGGATACAATGATTTATTATTAAAATTATAGATAAACTGCTTCAAAATTCACTGACGCAGAAAATAATGAATAAATTCGTGAAGTAAAAGATAATGTTGATGACAGATAATTATATATTAGATAGCTCTGTTATATAATGTTTACCATTCCAATTAAAAAATTTAATGAGATATTCTAAAGCCAATATATTATCAACTTTCTCTTTCTTCCCGAAAATAGGGCTGGTTAAATTAACATATTGATACTGAAGAGAGAATTATAAACAATAAATCTCGGTTCTTTCTTTTTGTCGCCTTTCACCGATGTCCAGTTTAATTTCGTTTTTCTAATCCTATTCAATTTAGGCATATTCAGGAGATAAATATTTTTTTCACTCTAAATAGAATAAAGAACCAAGTTTTGATACATTCTACTGTAATTCTATAGTAGATGGGTATTATACACTATCCAGAAAAAAAGTTATCATGGATAAAACAAAAATTTATTAAACTAAATAACTTATTACTAGCCAATAAATCGAAGTGCTTAATGTTTGTTATGCGATATATTAATTCCTTGGGATACAGGTAAAGACTAAATATGAGATCATTTACTTTGCATTTGTACGACGTTTATAAATAATAATTTTAAGAAATCAAAAAAATCGAAGCGATGTATAAAACCTTTTTATTATAAGTCGGGAAATTTATAAAAACAGTTTTTTAAGCAGTTCAAAACTAAATATAAATCTGGAAGAACGTTTTGAAACTAAATGAGAAACTTTATTTTGGTGATCTGTTTACAAAATGTGCTACCCAAAACCTATATTTAGTAACTAAGACACCACTGTTATTTAACATCTGGAATTTATTGATTGATGTTTCCCATATTTTCTTCTCCTTTTTCTATGAAATAAGGAAATTTTGAAATCTGATAGCACCATAGATTTAACCTTCACTAAAAAGTACTTTTACTTTCAAAATAGATTTAGAGCTTCATTCAATTCCTAATAATTAAGCTTTTAAAAATATGAGTATGATTTTAAATTTTGTTTTATGTTGATTTCTGAAATATTTTTTACATTAGATTGAAAAACCTAAATAAATTCAGAACCAAAAATACAATTTCCAAAATTAAATTTTGAATGTGTTTTAATATCTGAAGGAAAATGACAGTAATTAATATGTGTGGTTTTCTCTTTATGTAGAATACATTACCGTACAAAATGTGAAATAGTGACTAACCATTTTTCAGTTGAAGAATAAACATAAAATAGCCATTTCAGTTTAGGAATTTTTTAATTGTTATATATGTATTTTTGTTATGTTTATGAATGTTTAACCGTGTTGAAAAATAGAAAGTAATCCATTTTTAAAGCTAGGTCAATAATACAATTTACAGTAGCATTTATTACTTATTGAATTAAAATAAAATTTAAAGAAACTATGTTTAATTTAAATTAATATGTAGTGACAAAAGCTGAAATAAAAAGTTTCTTTTTGCATTTAATTTGAAAAAGAAATTACTAAAGGAAAACAGAATATCCAATTATTATCATTATCAGTTTCCAAATTTCAATAAAATGAGATATCTATCCTGTATAAGAAAATTACTATATTTTAAATGAAATTATTCAAATTAAGAAATTTAATGCGCTTTATATGGATTATTTCAATTGCTTTTATTTTAGGCATTTTTTTTTAAATATAATTTAATTTAGTTCAACTTTTGGAGCCTTAGTCTTTAAAATGAAATTCTATATGAACTAGAAATGAGTAGTTATATTATTCACAAACAGGCAAAAATATGTCTTTATATTTTTTCATGTTTCAGTAATTCGTTTAACCATTTACTGCGCATAACCATCATCGCTTCGTAATATTCGGATTAAAGCATTAGATTAGATTGATTAGTAAACAATTCGTACAATTCTACGTGAAAGACTTTTCCATCCTTAGATTTCATGGACATTGTCACTAAATGGACATTGTGTTTTGTGACAAATGATTGTGGATATGTAGAAGTAAAAAGTAAACTCTTGATTACAAAGTAATTTGAATTCATAAATAGGGATTGAGATATTACACTTTGCATCGGATTCCTATCATCTTAATAAAATAATTCAAATTAACGTTCGGACTTATTACAAATAATTAAGAAACACTCCTTTTAAATTAGCACTTACTTCTGCCTCTTGCAGATTTTTACAACTCTGCATAAAGGTTATTATTATACGTTATTTCAACAGAGGATCTCCTTCAAGTTCACCATTTCCCCAAAATATGACCGGTTTTGTCTTTACGTTGATCATTTGGACAATGGCATATATTAATGATTGTTTATTACTGTGACTACCTGATCACCATCATTTAGCCAATAGAGTTCGTATTATATGATGTAGGGTGTAGAAAATTTCTATTGTGTTTCTTACCCATATTATTCTATCCTTTTTTATTAACTGTTTACCAAGTTTTAATTGTGACATGCATCACAATAGGTTCTATTGAAAGACGATAATGCAATTTCCCTTAGCTCTACCTTTATAACTTCAAATCTGAGCTACAGAAGTTAATCCAATTAGATATCACAGTGTGGCTGTATTATGAGGAGAGATCTCTAAAGTTGAATTAAATATGAGACGAGTGAATGATTATTATGTGAGTTAAACCAAGATGTTATTGTTCTTTGATATTACTTCATTATTAATTTTTTTTATTTAATTTGAATAAGCATATTTTTTTTTGGAAAAACTTATAATCATTTTCTTAAGCTCCATATCTCGTTTCTTAATGCATTGTAATTTCTACAATGTTAATGACTTGTCTGTATAGTTTGTGGTCTCGAAATTATAGAAGATGATTGCAGTTAAAAATAAAAATTAATAGCAGGATATTTATCTTTATAATAGTTTAGAATTCAAATTGGATTAGAATACTAGCCGACCGCCATTTGTTTCGAAAATAAATTCCAGGAAATACTGAATGACACAGAGAGAACTAAAATATGTTTTCCCCTTTTGACTTTGAAATTAGAACAAAAAAAAATGAAAAAAAGATTTTTTTTTATATCCTTTACAAAAAAATATCTATTTCAAGGAAAAATGTCCTATTCTATTGATTTTGAAAATTATATACGTAGCTGTATTGTATTTTAATTACGTTTTATAAAGTCTTTGGATTAAGTAAAATAACTTAATTCTGACTATTGATTGCTTCTCTATTTTGAGTTCTTGTTCTTTTCCCTTCGATTGTCGTAACAGAGGCCCTATTTATTTAAAAGATCACACAGTTCAAATTAATGGAGCCTCTGTTATTACATAGTTCATAAAATTTGAATAGAATTTATAGCTTAAAAGTACATTGGTACTTTGTTAAATAGGAATAATTGGAACCAGAACTGGTCCAGGATATCAAAAATTTGGATTATCCAGAAAGCGGGAAAAAATGAAATAAAATAAAACATACCGAAAACCTATACTGAACAAACCGAGTTTGATTCATATTTACAGAAGATAAAAGCGTCTATTTTATCAACTACAGAAGTGCGCTTTAAGTGATTTTATTACAATTTCCATTTAGACAACGTTGCACGTATTCCATTTGCCACTGGTGATAAAAGGTGAACTAAGGTTTTATGACTCCTCACAGAATACTTGCAGTTCGCCCTTCTTCACTTTCTTCACATATTCATAGAAACTATAAGATTTTATTACAGAAAATAATTTTTATCAATTGATAAAAAATTATAGAAATTTTCAGATCGAATTTTAAGAAAAAAAATTCTTCGTGCAGACCTGTCCTGATTGCTTGGAAATCCGATGTCTCTGGATAAATCGAACCCTCGGGAACCGAAATTGTACAGTGTTATCAAGAGACTTTAAAAGGACCTTTCAGAAGTTGAATTATTATTTTAATAGTTATAGAACAAATATTTAGTTTTGAAATTCATAAATATATTTCTTAAAACGAATCTATAAATACATTTGAAAATCATTCAGAAAATCGAAACATTAATTAAAAGAGCTATGACAGGCATCAAATTCCTTTATCACTTGTTATCGAATCCTCCCTCTATCATTTTTCTGTCGCTAAAGATCTTTTCTAAGATTCAATGAAAGTTGTAGAGTTATATTACTGAAAGTGAAGACCTGTAGAATATATAAAATTTCATTTGTTGGTTATTTGTCAGCTGCCTTTTCTTGTACTTGCTTACTACAGATGGCTGGAAAGAATATTTTTTATTAAGTTGCTCATTATATTCTAATAATAAGTCATTATGAGAAATAACGGTATCAAATACATTCAAAACAATGCCAATAGTCAATAATCTTCGAAAATCAAATATATATATATATATATATATATATATATATATATATATACATTCGATGAATTGAAATTTTGATTCTACCAGAAAATTCTGATTGAGAAAAGGATATCACTGTTCATTAAAACAAGGGATTTTTCTTCTTTTATGGCTTCATTATGGATGATTGAAGACTATGGACTACCTCAGCACTTGTTGTTTGATCTTTGAACTAAGTTGTGTGTTCCAATAACATGTAATGGAATATTTTGTTTGATCTTTGAACTAAGTTGTGTGTTCCAATAACATGTAATGGACTATCGGTTCTTGTAGTGTGATGTTAATGAAAGAAATCTGAAATCCAAAATTACGAAGATAAATTGAACTTGATATTTTTATACCTTTTATAGATCTTTTGTAAGCAGATTTACTAATACCTTATTCTAATTTTGGATAAAAATCATAAAATGCACCATTATTATTACCGGGATTAATAATGTACAAATATGATACTGTTAGTTTAATCATAACATTTTTTACAGAATACTGATAGAAATGATCCATGCGAAATATTTTATGTATTCCTCTAGACTCTATATGTTTAAGATTAATTGAACATTAAATAATTATCAGTCTAGTTGTTGTTTCCAAGGAAACACATACATATTTTTTCTAATTTATTATAATTGAAGAACTAACGAAAGTAATCTTTTTGGCATCCAAATTATTGAATGAAAATATGAATAATTTATGCACATGCAACATAATACAACAAATATGTAAAGTTTGTACATCGAAAAATCTAAATTAGTTTGAGTACGTATTAGCAAAACACTAGCAAAAAATAAAAATTGCTGAAATTTTTAAGACTTAACCGCGCTGATATAAAATTTAGTTAAGAAAAATTTCAATTTACACTTAACTTAGAGATATATTATTATTTTTTTATATTTAGGGTATCTGAAGATTTCCCAAAACAAAAACAAAAATAGAAATAAAAATAATTCTAAAATTATTACAAAACTCCTTTAATAAAATATCATTTTTTTCACTCATTTATTAATATTATTTTTTTACAGTTTGCATTATATTTAAAGACAACCTAGAATTTAAAAGTATTAAAGAAAATTTTGCTGCAGGATTTGTAAAATAAAGAAAACGGCAAAAAATTATATTACATTTAAGCATCACTCTAATTTTTTGCACTCACCACAGCCTGTTTGTGTTTTCATAAAAAAAATTGGTTGTTTTAAATACAATAATATTTAAGATTTTACGAGTAACTCTGATATATTACATTGTATTTTATCTATCACTACTTCTTTTTTTCTCATTTCCTTCTAATGTGTTTTTAAACCAACATTTATCCTATTTTAAATAAGTGTTTGGCGCAGCTTAACCAGATTTGGCTCTTGCACCTTAAATGCCACTGTTAGCCACTCACTCTACTTTTTAGAAGGGCATATTTGTAAAAACTGAAATACGTATAAATACATGTTACGATAAAGACAAATGAAAGAGGTTTAATAAATATAACATGTTAACTTAATATATCAATCTTTACATTACGTCATCAATTCATTTGTATTGAAAAGTTTTTTTACATAATAATCAAAAGAAAATACCATCAACAAAGCAATAGAGATCAATAAAATATCACGGAAAAATAAAGAGTTCTACTTATACCAATAATTACTCATTAAAGCTTGAAATTTTATTGAAAATTATTTAATGTTTAAACTTCTCAATATGTTATGCTAATTTCGTATTTCACCTTTTTTTGTTACTAATTGTACAAGTTAAGCATTATATGAGCTTTTGCAATAATAAATAATTATGTTAAGAGAATACTTCAAAAAAAATTTATATTTACTGAGATACATTCATAACACATACTAATATGTCACAAACACGTTTTTGTTTAACACTACATATACGAACTGCAATGAAGAGTGGTTGCAGAGAAGCGAATGAAAGAAGGAAGATGTGCAGAAAAAAACAGCCGTTCGTTTGTTCGAGCTAAAGGAAGAAATTCTCTAAGGCGTCCGAATCCTTTTCTTTAATTCTTTAATGTGTAAGACGACTGGAGAGACATACGAGTTGAATTTAAATAATTCTAAATCATCATTGGAAATTGCTAATGTACATATATTTGTACATAGTAGTGATGTATGGATTCAGTCAGTAAACATCTCAGTTGAGATCGAATATGTTGTGCCTAGATATTGGCAATAAAGGACGCTGTTGATGGCGCGTTAGTAGTTGACAAACAACAGCTTTAGCGGTTTATAATCAAGATGCGGCATGTTGCTTCATAAACACCTTATAATGTTCCGCATTGTGTTTAATTTATAAAATGAACAAGTAACTATCGCAAATATCACTTCATTAAGAAATCGGAACATATGCGTTTGATTCCTTTCCCTTCCATTCTAACAAATATTTTTATAAATCATTGCGAATATCAAAATAAATCTCTCTGAAAGTTCCATCAATACGATCACTTACGGATAAGGTTATCGTCATTTTTCATATTTAAAATTTTTTTTAATTTCTATCTAGTTGGCATAGTTTTATACTTTAATAAATATTGAGAATAACACTTCATTTCTGGAAATAAAAA
>BMAW01106693.1:9173-47335 GCA_019974015.1 Nephila pilipes
TTTCTTTTAGTATGTTTAACGCTACCTCATAATTTTCCGATCTTAACGCCAAACCTCGTATAGCTATTTCAGCTTCATTAGTTAAATACGATTTTAAATAATTAAACTTTTCTACTTCGTTAAGATTCGAATTTTTATGTATAGCTTCTTCAAATTGGGAATAAAATTCGTTAAACTTTAATATATTTCCATCGTACTGAGGTATCTGTAAGCGAGGAAGTTTTACTGTAATAATTTTGTTCTCGACACTTTTATCAACTATATTAATTTTCTGTCTGGTTTCGTTTTCTCTCTGGCGGAAGATTTTGCTCGCACGTACTTTCCACGTAATGATGTGATCTTTATATTCCTGTTGTTTTTCGATTTCCTTTTCAACTTCTTCGAGATTACATGATTCAAGAATCGCACTATCATAATTTGCTAAATTTGTTTCTTTATCAAGCAGTTTCGCTAAGAGTTCGTTTATGATATCAATTGACTTTTCCTCTTGATGCAATTCATTTTCTATTAATTTAATCGTTTCGGTTGTCGACCGTCTGACAGTGGATCTAGCCTTTTTTAGAACTTCAATATTCATTTTAACAAATTAAATGTTCAGAAATCAGTTCGTTATTTATGTTAATACTGAATTTTCTGAGTTTGCAATAATTTGTTTCTTTCACTATTTATCTAAAGGTCCCTGGTTCGTTCCCGGGTTTCGGCACCAAAAATGTTTAAACTGCAATTCGCATTCAAAGAATAAATCAAAAGTTCCTACCTGTCAGACGGTGGTCATCATCATCAGGTCGAGATGTTGCACTTCGAATAAATCCACACAGACTCAAGGAAATCACTCAATTGACATCAATTTATTTAATTAATTAACGTTAAGATGTCACAACACAACAAACATTAACTATTAGTAAATATCCTAATTCGCAGGTATAACAAAATCACTAACATAGTTCGCTTTCAACATCTTCCTTCTCTCACTTACTCAGAACTAAATCTTTTTCACATTTAGCGCCTACCCTCTATCATATATAGTTTCAACACCATCTATGTGTCAGACCCAGGGACTTTTCAATTGACCTGTTATATATATATATACCCGTTTGTACCGATACGAGATGGAATCAACAAATATTACGAAAACTACCAAATAGTTGCTCCCGCAGCATCTGATTTCACTGCGTCAAACACGAAATTTCAACATCGACATCGTGCAAGCAGCCCTAGAACACCTCGATAGTTCCGACACTTGCCTCTACGTCATGAACATCGTTGAAGTGAATCTATCAGAACTCTTAAAATTTTCATCAGAACTGCTTCAGTCATCTCACTGTTCAAGAAGCTACAGCCGCAGCGGTGGTTGGAAATATTTCTCCAGTTTCTCTACCCGACTGTCTGGCAATCCACCAAGTGCAGAAGAAGAGTTTTACATCCCGAATTACCATTGAAAAAGTTTCCGACTCTGCATCTCTTTTGAAAACGTTACAGGAAATAACAAATCAAAATAGACAAACAAACTCGCCGGCACCAGTATCTAATCCTTTCTGCAGACCCATTACGCGTATCACACCTTTAAGAGAGATATAGAGGAAGATAATTTATAAAAGGGTATACATATAAGCTCTCGTATCCAAAAAAGAACAAGTGATATGATAAAATTCCTGAATTTTCTTCTACTGGAAATTTAAAATTTTGAACGAATGCCACTTTTAATATCGAAATTTCTTCCTAAAATTGGGAAAAGGTTTATTTTTTGGTGATTCGACGCATCCGATAGAACAGATACAAATGTTATTTATCTCAAACCTTCTAATACATTTGTCTTGCAATATTCGTTACTTTCCAACTATTGTTGTCTCACCTTTAGTTCTCGCAGAAGAAAATTTTGCACAACGAAATTTTTTTAATAATTTGGTAGTATAATCCATTCTTCTAAAACTCTAAATATGAATTGTGGTGTGGAAAGTGGAAGTACTCTCCATATATATATATATTTCATTTGGTACAAAATTATCAATGCAGTTAGTTCGGATGCTGAAGCCGTTGCAACAAGCGATGTTTTATGTTCATTAGTATCGGTGTGCTCTGTAATTGAATTTCGTCCACCAATCGCAACAGGAAATTCTCCGTTGCAGATTGCACATTTAATCACAGAACCATCTATTTCTTTGTTGTCTACAACAAATGGAAACTTTTTTTTGATTCAAAATTAAAAGAAAAAAAAAAAGATCAACGTTTCATACACAATAATTACTGTTCCGTAAGATCTGCCCTTTCCCTTTTTTTTTTTTTTCACTTTTAATTTTACTTCATTTCGAGTTTTGTGTATGGAAATAACGCTTTCTTGTTCCGAGAAACAATTCGCTTTACCAAACCACTTTAGTTCGCTCTGCGGTGGCGCGATCCTCGTTCGGTTAAGAATAAAGATCAAAATGCTACATTTTTCGATTAGCTGTTCCCACGATCCTCATAATGTACACTACGGGTAGGTCAATGATACAACTAGGGCCGGTCTAATATCTTTAGATGTCCCAAGCATGTAAAGGATTTAAGAAAGCATGTCCAAACACATGTTTGATATTTGGTTTGATATACATAAAATGCAAAACATAATTTAAAAAATTAAATAATAATTAATTATTTCATAACATTATTTTAATTTAATTGATTTTAGATTAATTTAATTTTCATTCTCCTAATTTTAATTCTTTATTCGTTGTTCTAAAATATTTTTCTTCAAATCTACTTCTACGAAATTCGCAACAATAGGAAAAAACAATAAACGCAAAAAAATATATAAACCTCTTTTTTTAAGAATTGTAGAGGTCATGATACCGAATATTTAAATATTTCCTCTATACTCTTTAGAATAGAAAGAAGCAAAAAGCTATAATTAATTTAATGAATGCGCGTAAATAACTTTTACAATTTGCATCATAAGAGTGCATTGTATTAATAATCTTCAGTATGTTACATATTTAAAATTATTTTACATGTGTGCATATTTACTTTAATGTCAAATAATTATTGGTAGCAAATTTCATTAATTATTCGTTTAAACGGCCATTGTAAAGACCACATTTAAAAAGGTACTTCGAAAAGCCATTTTGATGGTAATGACATGCAAAAAAAAAAAGAAATTTATACTAGATTTTCTAGTCCCCCCCCCCCAGTTATAAGGTTTTATTTAATAAATGGACTATTATTAAAAAAAATCCTAAGAAAAATTTATGCTTCTCCTTTTACTAAACTTCTATACGGTTTTTGTGTTATATAATAAAGAGAGAAAAATATATATGAGAATAATATATTCTAAGTACTTGAAATTCTTTAACAGTTTGAAGCAATACAAATAAAAAAATAACAATTATAAAGTGATCTATTTATTGCGAAAATAAAATCAAACTATACTTGTAAACAACCAAATATTTCTTTTTTTTAAATTTCTTATACATTATATTTCTTATATATTTTATTGTAATGAAAGTTTTTTTTATCGTACAAAACAAAGAATTAGGGTGCTAAAAATAAGTTAGGATAAAAAAATTAAAGAACATCTTTATTTTATTACAAATAGAAGAAATTTATTTGCTGAAGCAATTTTCAACAAAATCATTACGTATTAATATGTGTTCAATAAAAATGCAAAAACTTAAAATATATTAATTTTCTACGAACAAATTAGATTTCAGATCTTAATAAATTCCAATTTTCTAAAGCACATCCGATTCGACATGCTCTTTCAAATGAAAAATTTCCGATGAGGTAATTGGAGCAATGAAAAGGTTTTATTATATACAGTGTTGTGGATGGGGATTTCTCTAAGTTCGATTACATTCTTTAAAACTTCAAGCATTGTTTGACGATTTATCTAATTCACAAACCGTGTTAGAGTGAATTATGCATAAGAATGCCATGTTGCATGAGGGGTTTCCACTTCCTTTTCGAACCTTTTAAAGCGAAATCGGTTCATAAATGTTCTTTTTATACGGGTTTTCTTATACTCTTAAGGCCATGAAGTTTCCGTATGTATCTATAGCTAGCAAATATTCCATTAAAATTTTCAAATTTTAAATAAAGCGTTATCTGGTTTTGCTAAAGTGTAAAATAAAGCTTCCAGTATTAGAAGTTATGTAAAGGAAAGCGAATTGAAACTGGTTGCTAGGGGCGATGCATGTGACGTCAGCCTGTGAGCCGAATTATGTAATCAGAACTTGAAACATTGGCAGAAGCTGAGCGTTTTATGTGAACATGTGTTTTGCACCACCCTTTGTGAAATAAATACTTATTACTCTTTTTTTTTTTTTTTGCAACCCGTTAGACTTTTTAACTTCAATGCTTAGAATTTTCTCAATAATATTTTGAACATAGTGGTTTCCTAGATGGGACTGAGGATTTGAATTTTTTTTATCGAAACTTTGAATTTGGATACTTAAAAGGAAATTTTTAGAGTTTCAAAAGCGAAAAGGAAAGGACTGGGGACAACTGTTTCCATTAGTTTGTAGAAAACTGAAATTAAAATGTCTAAATAAGTAATTTAAAACACTTTCGATTTTGAAAGTTCAACTCAGTCACAAGTTATAGAAATTTGATGATAGTCAGAATATTATTTCAGAGAAGTTTTTTCTGATGAAAATTACCGAATGATTATTTAGTAGCTGAAACTTACATAGATAGAGAGATTCTCAGAACTCTATGTATCCAAATAAATTTTAAATTGCGGGACTTAGCTCTCCCAAATGACAAGGAAGCAAAGAAGTTCAAACTTCCAAAAAAGGAGCTGAAAACGCTCAGTGGGGAAACAAAGAATTTCTTAACTCTTTCTGAAGTCAATTTCAAAAGATACATGGCGAAAATGCGGAATGAAGACAAAAGGAAATATTTATTGTAGCCAGTGGAAACCGAATCTAAAGCAGAACATATGATTCTTAGCTTTCCCACTACAACAGCAAATAACTCTAAGGCTATTGAGCAATTGAAAGAGCCATTTGGACGCGAAGAATAATTTGTACAAATCAGTGTAAGAGATTGGTGAAGTTTAGTTTTGAAGAACGTTGACACAGGAGTAGCGAAAACAGATTTATCCTCTCTTTATGATGAACTTGAAGGAAAATTACGATCTTTTGAAAGCCTAGGGAAAATATGGGGACTATCTGACTGTCACCTTTAAAGGAAAGTTACCTACCTGAAGAAGTGTTAATGGCCTAGGAAAGAAGCTGGAATCACAAATAAACAGAAACCAAAGGATTTCAATCTTTACAATGTCTGTTGAACTATCTTCGACTAGAAGTAAAATTGGAAGAAATTGTATTACTAAAGCCGAGTGGATTCACCCTTCACCAGATTTATCGAAAGGACTTCCACAATGGACAGGTAAAACAATCAGAGTGATTAACAGCTTCAGCTTTTGCAAGTCTTCAAACACCAGGTAAGAGAATTTATAACTGTATTTTTTTGATAAACGACATCCTAGTAAAAAATGTTTTTTTCGCAAGACTTAAACTACGAAACAAAAATTATAGTAAACAGAGAGAGCATGTTTTTCTTGTTTGAAGAAAACTGGTTACTTGAGTAAATTTTGTAATGTTAAAAATGAATAAAATTTTTCTCGTTTTAAAAATCATTATTTAGAAGTAATGTTTTCCAGAAGTAAAAAATAATGAACTGAATTATATTCCAAAAACTGAAATTTCTCATATTGTAGCACGCACAGAGAGAGAAGGATAACTGTGTGTAATTTTGCTAACTCTTTGCGTTCGTTTTCGGGGTCAAGGTCAAGAGAATATTATAAATCTCTCAGCGATCGGCTCCAACTCTCGAAGTAATTACGTAAGCGAAAATGCTATGACTCATCTTACAGCATCTCCACTTGCAAATTGAAACAGCGATTCGCGCGCTGTTCGTGTAGGGTGAAACTAAACCAAAACAACATGAATTATTTCCTGCTGAGGTCGGTAATTTAAAGAGAACTTTAATGTGTGTCTTTGGAGTTATGTCTGAAAAAAAATCATTTAAGGATCCAGAGGTTAAAGAGATTTTGAATGATATAATATGTGTATATCGTGAGAGAGAGTTTATTGAATTTTTCTGACAAGAGAAACTGAAATTAATTTTTTGAATGACAGATTTTATATAAAAATTATTGACAGGAAGTGTTATTGAGTTAGTGAGCAACTTAACGTCCGTAGAAACGTAACTGGGATGTACTGTATTTAATAACAGTTCTTAACCCGGGAGAACGCGCGTTGGGTCAAACAGGCCCGGGCTCATATATAATTGAATGCGAAACCTTCCCCTTTTACGAAAATCGTTGTCTTTCAGTAGCTGTAATCAAGGTCACCCTCTTCCGATTCCGTTGAAGATAAAACTCCTCGAAGCTAAGATTTTTTAGATTAAAAATTGGTTGTTCGGGCCTGTTGAGCCCGACGTCCTCGCTCGCATTTTCGTTTTTTTTTTTCGGATAACGTTTGTGTTAGAATTTAAAAATGCATCGCTATTTAAGTTATAAAGAAGAAATGAAACGGCTGAAAAGTTTATTAGCTGAAGTATCTACTGATGAAGAATCAATAAACGAAGATGGTGATGAAGAAAATATCGATGAAGAGCAATTTATTGCCCATGAAACTTCATCGGAGGAAGAATTTAATTCAGATGATGCAACAGATACATCAAACTGTGATGAATATTATACTGGAAAGGATGGCATTTCAAAATGGAATAAAAATAAACCAAGACAAATTATTAGAACTTTGTCGCATAATATCGTAACTAAATTGCCTGAAAATGTCGGTAATGCTAAGAATGTATCATCTCTTGTAGATACTTTTCTATTACTATTCGATAATACGATAATGGAAAGTATTGTGAACTGCACAAATATCTATATAGAAAAGATTGTGGATAACTTTCATAGAGAACGGGACGCTAAAAGAACTAATTTAATTAAAGTGAAAGCTTTCATCGGTCTTCTTTATCCGTGTAGAGTGCATAAATCATCGCATGTGAATGTAACAGATATCTGGGTCATTGATGGCACAGGACTTGAAATATTTCATCGGACTATGAGTTATAAAAGATTTTTGTTTCTGTTACGTTGTCTAAGATTCGATGACGTTAGAGATCGTTTGAAAAGGAAAGAACTGGATAAACTTGCGCCTATAAGATCCGTGTTTGAATTATTTGTGAATAACTGTAAGAAGCTATATAGTCTTGGTGAATAGGTCACAATCGATGAAAAATTAGAACCTTTTAGAGGTAGATGCCCTTTCAGGCAATATATACGGAATAAACCGGCAAAATACGGTATTAAATTGTTTTCTCTTGTAGATTCAATGACTTTTTACCCATGAAATTTAGAAATATACGCAGGGTTGCAACCTGAAGATCCCTATGAGTCAGAAAACGGCGCGGACAAAGTTGTTCTGAGGAGACGTTGCACCTATTTGCAATACAGGAAGAAACCTCACTATTGATAATTGGTACACGTGTGTCGGTCTCGCTAAGGAACTTCTAAGTAAAAAAATTATTCTTGTTACAATAAGAAAAAAGAAAAGAGAAATATCAAAGGAATTTACTAGTTCAACAGGAAGGGAATTGTATTCAACTCTATTCGGATTTCAGAAACATATGACTTAAATGTCATATACTCCGAAAAAGAATAAATGTGTACTTTTATTATCAACTATGCATAATGATGATGCTATAGATGCTACATCTGCCGAAGTCAAAAAACCTGAAATAATTACTTTTTATAATCTGACTAAAGGCGCAGTTGATGTTGTAGATGAAATGTCGGCTGCTTATTCTACGGCTCGATTAAGTAGCAGATGGCCAATGGTTGTATTTTTTAGTATCCTAAATACAGATGCTATAAATGCTCATGTCCTGTTATTGTCAACGGATACAACGGATGAAAAATACCGTAAAAGAAGGCAATTACTGAAGGATCTTGCCTTAGAACTTCTAAAGGAACACACTGAAGAAAGAAGATTGCAATAAAATATTTCCAGGAATTTGCGAAGTGAATTAAACTACACACAGATAGAGCATGTTATGCAACCTGCATGTAAAAACTAAAATCTTCTGAAAGGAAAATATGTCATATATGCACCGCTATAAAGGACAGAAAATCAAAATCAACTTGTTCAAAATGCGCAAAAAATGTTTGTGGTGAACATAGTTCCTTAGTGTGTAATTTTTGCCAACAAAAGTTAAGTATATTAAGTTGGTAGCTTCATATGTTATATTTTGTGTACTAAGAATTAAATACATTAAATTAAAAATTTAGTAACTTTTTAAAATTATTTAAGTACCTTATCCAACGTTATATGTTTTGCTACAACTTAACGAGATTTTCTCTATATAAAAGTATCTCTTTTTAAAAAATATACGATTTTTTATTCATTTCTTTAGAATTGCCATGAAAATATATATTAGGTTGAATCATAAAACGCTAAATTTTGCATAAAAGCGATTATGGGTCGATTTGACACAACGCGCGCTCTCGCGTAACTATTAGGGTGCGCTTTCTCCCGGGTTAAGAGAGGGATAATGTTTTAAAACGACATTATATACACATGAATGCATTCTAAGAAAGTAGCAGTGAATACTCTGGGAACTTGGAAGTTTTAAAAATAACAAATCTAACCCAAACTGAAAGGGAGAAAGTCTCTCGTAATAAATATGATTTTAATGACAAAATGAAAATTCTTCCTGCAGGGAGATATGAAGTAAAATTTCTATGGGAATATGGCTCCAGTCATTTACTCAGTAATAAAGAATTTGTTTGCAAGATACATGAAAGAAAGATTAACAGATTTGTATGAAGAAACTATTTTGCGGATTATCAGAAGGTATTTCAAGATGAAAAAATTTAGCATTCTCGAAGGTGCATCAGATTTTGAATTGAATAAAGAATGCCATAATTTATCTCACAGGCCTATTATTAGATTAGATAACCAGACTACAAAAATTCATCCGCTTTTTGACACTTCTCCCTCTGGGAAAGATAAACCTTTGAAAGAATGTTTACTTAAGGGAACTAACCTAGAGTAGAATTTATACTTAAAATTTATTTTTCTTAACCCTCCAAGCGTTTTACTTTTTTGTGTAAAGCTATTCCGAAAGCGATCTACTTAAGCACATCTAAAGGTCGCTAAAGGTTTTCGCTTTCCATTCACAAATTCTTCGAAAATGCAAGAAGCTATTGTTCCTTCCCCCTCTTGAGACGCGGGTGGTCGCCAACCCTCCATTGGGTTGGGCATTTTTACGACTCGATCCGACTCTTTGATAAGCGATTTCGTTGCCTTGGGGGAATCTTGTATGGCAGGCTGCAAGCAGGCAGAAATGGAGTTCATATTATTCACATCAGAACTTGGAAGGTGTTCACCCGATCTATTGAGTTTCAATCGAAGTGTTTCAACCAATGAAGAATAAAAAATATAGCTTGAAAAAAATTGGTGGGTTAATAGTTGAAAATATTTGTTTGCTACAAACAATAGAAAAATTATTTTTTTCTGTCATTTTTAAAACCTTTTTTTTATTTTCTTTTTTATTTTAATATTACGATTTTAACCGGGAAAAAGCACCCTATATTCATTGTTGAATAAGAGACTAAGAAAATATAAGATTGTTTGCATGTTTTGAAAAAAGAGTAATGATTAGTATTTGCTATCAAGCATTATTTCTTTAATCAAAGCACCAAAGTTTTATTAAAATTTTAATTTTGATAGAAGATTCAATCCTCAAAAGCAGTTTGCTTGTAAAAATAAATATAAATAAATAATTTAAGTAAAAAAAATCTTAAATTTCGTAAAGGTTACGTGTTTCAAATACATTAATCGAGAAGCATTGGGTCACATATAAGTCTGCGTTTTTTGGCTCAGATAAAGAATCACACACTTATTCATTGTTTTCAAGATATGAAGTAAAATTGGCGGCACTGTTTTAAAATTGAAATTTTGGGCAGAATTTATTTTGAAAGATAATATTAAATGCTTTGGTAATTTGCATAACATTTTAGTGGACGGTAACGCTATTTCCGATAAAAATGTAAAAAAATTAGTTTGGTCAAACATTTATCAGATCTGTAAAAAACATTTCTTGAATCCTGTTCAAAATGAAAAAAATATCTTGAATCCAAAATCCTTCCCAAGACTGTGAATCCACTGAACTATCAATAAAAGAAGTTGGTGTGGTGTGGAAATTAGGAGAGAGGGGTGCCAGCTCAGGTGTCGTCCTCGTCACTTGACCGAAGTTCAAAATTACGAGGTCCGTCGCCAATAGCCCTCGTGTTGCTTCTAGTGCAACGTTAATAAAAAAAATTAAAACTAAATAAAAGAAGAAAACCTCCGAACTCCCAACAAAAGAAATAATTGAGTGCATATCAATTTGATTGATATACACTCAATTGAAATTAAAATTTAGTTAAGTCGATATTATGTGTAATATGTTTGACATTAGAAAAGAATATCATGAATTTGCCGAAAGAATTGTAAAACATCTAATATCATATGTTTCTACCTATATATGCGAAAAATCATTCTCTTTGTACGCTGCGACAAAAACACAATTCAGAAACAGATTGGATGCTGAAGAAGGCATTAAGTTTCAGATTTCAGAAATTATTCCAGACGTAAAAATACTTTGCAATAAAAAACAATCACGTCCAAGTCATTAAAAAATTTCTTTTCATTAATTTGTTATATTTAAAAAATTGTTGCTTTTGCTTGTTATTCATAGGCTATATTTTACAAACTCCCCCTCACCCCCAAAAAAAAAAAGAACATTAGCCAGCTTACCATTCACTAATCTTACTAAGACGTTTCTAATATGATAAAATAGAAATGCAATGATAATTTTGTAAATTTGATTAGGATAAAGAGCTTTGATATCCTATTTTTTCTGCTGTTTGATCAAGGGGTTCCTTGAAGGTGTTGGTAAGCACAAAGTGTTCCTTCCACAAAATGCAAAAGGTTGAATACCTCTGCTCTAAGCGAAATACCCCATCTACATCCATATTTGTGCCACGGCAATATACTTCGCATTCAATAAATAATTTTAAATTTTTATGGGATATATATTCTTCAAAATGTCAAAATATTTCTAACCATCTTCGACCCACATTTTAATTTTCACCTTTCTGTTTCTTTGGTGTTTTCAAACTTTAAGTACATATTCGTATTATATCTTTTAACAGAAAATTGTCATCGATTACTACATCTTACATATCAGTTATTACAAATTTGGCAGTGAGAGAAACTTTTCCCTTTTTAATTTGTCTTTCAAAACAGTACACTTAAAACACTTTAGTTCAGTGAAGTTGACAAACATTTCCTCAAAGAATTCATAACAAATTTTGTAAGCAATTTTAAATTTTAGAAATGTATTCTTAATCCCAGGAATATAACCATATATAATTGTTAGTTTATTCTTTAGTATTAATGGTACGAATTTATCATCATATCTCGTTCTATATCGGAATAAAATAAACTGTAGCTGAAATGTTATGATGTTTAATTTCTTTGGTAGTTTTACAGAAAAATAATGTCTGGCTGTAGAGAAAAGAGAGCGTATGATTTGATCTATTGAAAGGTGATATTTTTTCCAAATGTAAGGTATTTTTTAAATTTAAATAACTTGACCGAAGCGGATCATATAATTTCAAAATGCACTCTATTTGTGCTCTGTTTGTGTGCTGGTTTCAAAGTAAACCACCTCACTTCTGAATAGCCGAGCAGCTTTTTATATTCAATATCAAAATGAATGCAAAATTGCTTACGATTTGCTTCTCCAACCTTAAAGGGACTAAAATATATGTTTAAGTTCAGTGCAAAATATTCACAATATGTAAAAATAATATTCATCTATTAATTTTAGTCCATTTTACAAATTGTACCTAAAAACAGCTATATGTGTTTATTAGATCAAAAATTCGATTATAACAAATCAGGTATAATTTTTGGTAGTTTAAATTTCAATATAATATGCATATCTTAAAACAAATAAGTTAGCAAAAAAAAAATCAATTTATTCAAAATTTGTATTTCATGAATAAAATAAATCAGAGTTTACTTGTTCTCAAATAAATATAATTGTAATCAAAGTGTTGATGCAATTTACAAAAAAATGCAAAGAATCGTATGTAAGCAATAATTTTAATTATTACAAGTGTTAAAAATATCAGATACATAAGAAAATATTAATATTTTTATTAAATGCTAAACAAAGCGTCTTTAAAGTACCTTAATGCTTATCTTTGGACACGTTTGTTTATTTAAAGAAAATGTTGGAAAACAATACTTTAAAATTACAGTGTTTATACAATTATACACACACACACTATATGTATAACACATCGATCATAACTCGAGACTAACCATTGAGAGCGCTCGTTAGTAACCAGGTCTTTCTAGGTGCAACTTTTGCTTGAAACGTGTCAAAATTTTAAGTCATCGGACAGGAAGTTTTTGAATTGAAGTGAAAAGGTTTTCAAGTGGGTGCCGCGATATTGCTTTCGATGGAACAAACACAGCAACAGTCAATGATTCAGAAAGTATTATCGCTATTTACTCGCAACAAAAGATTTCGAAAAAGTAAAAATTTTTCTTTGCATGTGGGAAGATTTGGAAAAGCGTTTGGACAGATTGTATCACCTAAAGGTGATTAACAAAGGATGTTATGTTGATGAATGAAAAATTTTGCAAAAATGTTGTCATTTTAGACTCGGTTAGTTGACGATGTCGATTAATACATTGTAGATATATGATATACTCTATATGTATATATATATACCCATATATATATACTCTTTTCTATATAATCTCCTTATATATTGTAGCTATATTGTATATATATGATATGTATATCTCTCGTTCATATATACTTTTGTATATTTATATTTCTATATAATATATAATATATATTGATATATTTGTATATACATATATGATGTTGTATATATATTCCAACATATATTATATGTATATAGTCTTTTATAATGCTCCTTTGTATATATATTTGTATGTAATAACATAACATATGCTCATGCTCTTTCTCTCACTATATATTTGTGTATATAACATATATTTGTATATACTCTTCTAATATATGTATATATCTCTATATACAAATATATATATATCTGTGTTGAATGCGAGGACTCTCATATATATATATCTGTGTTTTCTGATAAAAACTGCATTTAGATGGAATTAGTTTTTATTAACGTCGCACTAGAAGCAACACGAAGGTCATTGGCGGCGGACTTCGTAGTTTTGAACCTCGGTCAAGTGACGAGGACGACACCTCAGCTGGCACTCCCTCTTCTAATTTCCACACCACGCCAACAGAAGGACTTGGGGCCCCAATAGATTTAACGTGCATCAGCCCCGGCTACACAACGGGTCTTTTTGCGGCCCAGGATCGAACCCGCTGCCACACGTTTAGATGGGAATGGGTTGGAACTTTTAAGAGTTTGCATAAAATTGCCTATATAGTTCATAAATTTTTTAGGAGTACAAAAGGATGCAAAGGAATATTTTGGTAGTAATTACAGATTTTAAAAGGAATATGGTTTGCGAAAATGGAGTTCAAAACTCACATAAGGAGTACGGTTGGTTACCTTAGATATTGTTATCTCGCAACAATGAATTGGAAGTCCATTCTAAAATCCTTTGTTATTAAAATGTGTTATTTTTACGTTTCCCCCTGAAAACTGTAATTGACAGAGTGGTATTTCCCAAAACTGCAGTGCCCTAAGCTTTTGCACAAGTAGTTCCTACCTAAGGCTGACTCTACCTAATCAAGTGAATATGACGTATTCTGTTCAAGATTATGGCACTGCAGATTGCATTTTCCATCTATTTTAGATGCAAGTTTTATATCTTCTACTTCAATATGATAAGAGTGTACAATTTAATTTAAAATTATAAAATTTTTAACATTTGCGATAATGTCACTTATATCTATTTTTAATAATCTGTGAATACATCAAACATTACTTTATTATGTTGACGCTTTATTTAATATTACGTATAATATAACGAACAAATTTCGAACTGAATTTTAAAATGATTATTTCAGAAACTATTGTAGATATGCTCATAAATTTTGTATACCGAAGTTTTACCATCTCAGCTATGCTTCCAAGTAAAATTTTTGTTTTATATTCATCAAATTGTTCAGCCTACTTTTTGCTAATAACGTATGATATTTAACTGATTTGTAAAAATTTTACGGAATATATGAAAATATGCTGGCGATGAAATATATTAAATTTTGAATTTTATATTTTAAATTTTCATAGAATTGTAAATTTTTGTGATTAATAATTTTTAACTTTGTATGTAACATACATAAATATTTTTATCGTAATTTGAAAAGCAGATTTTCAGGGTAGCATATGTAAAATTCCTAGTTGTATATTGTTAAGATTACAAAAAATGTCCGGATTTTAATTACATGTACTTCAGTTATCCTTTAACAGAAGATTAATTATAAGAGATTTTACACATGTGGTACTTTTTAATTTGAATCTTCAAATAATTAGTAACCAAAAGTATCTGTGCAAATGTACAGTTGACACTAATGTGTATGAACAAATGTAAATGTGTGCCGACGCTTTTAATTACTAATTATTCGAAAAATCAAGTTTGAAAAATATTAATTTGTGGGGGAAACCTCATTCTTCTTCTCTTTGAGGAAAGATGTAGTTCATTTATTTAAAATTTGGATGTATTTCGAAACATGACATTACAAAATATCGTGTGTAAGATGTCTTGAATATCTGGTTTTGAAATTGTGAAAAAAAAACCAGAATTAAAAAAAAAGTTTGTTTTTTTCGGTATTATTTTTATTAATGTATTAGAATTTTTGAAAAGTAATGAAATACAGAAGCTTAAAAATTATTCCTTTGTAATAATTGAAAATCTTACAGCGTTTCTGATTTTGACTTGTTCGTTTTTTTTTTTTTTTCTTTTTGACACTTTATTATGAAATAATTATTATTTTAAGAACTGAAAGTAGTGATTAAAGAATATAAATAAAACAATAGAATGTATTTATTGTTTTCATACATTCTCTGTATTTAAACATAAATATTTTATAGATATATATTTTGCGATGTTTTTCGAGATTTATAAATATAATATAAAAACTTAACTCTATCTGATAATTTTAAAGTGAGGGGAAAAAAAGTGAGTTTTTAGCAATCAAAGAAAACATAGAAAAAGTAATTTGTCCAACAATATAAAAAAGTAGGTTTAATACTCTACCTAAATTTGTTAAGACTCCAAATGAATATTAATTAAAAAAAAATAGGAATAAAATCTAGTTAATTTTATGATTGAACTTTAAAGCGTTTTTGGATTGGTTTAAATAAAAAAAATTTATCTCGAAAGCTAGGTCAAAGGACGCATTTCTTTCATAAACCCAATAAAATCTCAACTCAAGTTGACCGACAAACACACTTGAAAGGAAATCTTCCCCTTCCCCTCTTGAACGAATGTCTCAATGGAAAATGTCTTAACCCTAAGGGCAAGAGTGGGGTTCCCTTGTGAGCCATAAAATTTCCTGTCAAAGTTCATTGTGTGTCCGCAACCCTCCCCAATTATCTAACAAGATGTAAAACTTTCAAAAGGGGGGAAAGGAATTGCAGAAAAAACCGGCGCAAACGATCTCGAATACATCCTGTGATGGCGAAAATAGACGGCTCTGACGCTTTCGGTGCGCTCACAGCCACACGGGATTATACGGCGTAAACGCTTTCGGAATATCTCGAACAGCACGGAAAAAAGCGTGTGAAACGCTTAGAGGGTTAATCAATATAGAATGTATCCAATCAGTATTAATGCTAAGGTAGAAAAGTTTTTTAATGTTGTCAATCGCACCTAAGAACAGAGATTTTCTTTTATATTTTTCCGATGTAATAAAAAGCATCTCATTTATAGGCATTGTACAGTTGTGTTTTGGGTTTTTTCTAGCCCTTTTCTGCTGAATGCATTTATAATGCAGCTTTCAGACAATTGTCCTCCTCAACATAACGATGTTGTTTAGAACTTGAAATGTCCATTCTACGTTGATATTTGTGATTCTGGAATGTTTAACAAAGACGAACAGAAACATTTCATTTAGCACGCTAAATTGATTGTGCTGAATAGATGTGATTTTAACGGCAAAATGGCTGGAAAAAATGTTGATAAACATTCAGATGATATCGTTTGAGGAATAATTTGGAATTTAGGTAATGATACCTTGAAGTGTTGCACTGATATGGATGCCTTGTCATGTGATACAAAAATCGGAAAAAGACTAATTTGCGCAATTGTGCTAAAGCCTTTTGATCCAATCGGTTTATTAACACCATTACAAGCTAAATTAGTGGAAAATGAAAATTTCTTGGAACGATGAATTGTCTCCAAATGATTTAAGTATATTTTAAGTGGTTTAAAGATTTGTATGTTTTGTGAAAAATGTTTTTACACGATATATTTCAATTAACTCCTCTGCTGAATTACATATCTTTGTGGTTGCTAGCATGCCGGGTGTATACAACATGCGTTTTTTTTTTTTGTTCGTTCAGTATGGTATACGATTCTGTTTCGAGCGAAGGCCAAAGTAGCCCCCTTAAACATTTAAGTATGCCTCATTTTGAGCTAATAGTTTGTTGTCTAGATTCTAGACCTGAGAATTCTGATATCAAGGTACTGGACTTGCCAAACTTAAGAATTACATTATGTTTTGATTCCAATGTAGCTCTTTGGTGAATAAAAGGAAAAAGAAATTGGGTCAGTTTTCGAAAATTGTAGGAGGAAAGAAATTCGTAAGTTAACACAATGTCAGTTATGGAGACATGTTCGGGAAATATGAACATTGCTGATTTGCTAGCGCTAAGTTGTTTCCCGCGGCAAATGCTTCTTTCTAAATGGTGGGAATCGCCGTTGAGGCTCCGAGAAAGCCCCGAATATTGGCTTCTCGGATAAACACACTGTGAGTCAGAAGTAGAGAGAAAAAAGTTGTAATCTTAAAATATTCATCTTTCAAAAGACGCACATCCCTTGTCAGCGACTCATGATAAAATGATTAGAGCATTTTCTTGGATATTCGGATACATAATAAAAGGTAATAAGTTTATTGAAAACTGCTTTAGCAAATATATTTCTCCTAATTATAATAAATTAATAAACAAATAATATTCTTTAATTTTTGAATCTGAACTCTTATTTTTGCCGTAGATCTTTGTTTCGTATAATACGCATTCCCATAACATAGTATTTTTAGTAAAGTAGCAACCTAAGATATCCGGGGGTTATCTAAAAATTTACTGAGGGCTTACTATAATAAATTATTTTATTGAAATATAGCCAAGCTCGAAATTTACGAAAAATATTTAGTTATTTATATGTATATTTTTGCTTTATTGTTCGTAATAAATTAGTTGCTTTATAATTGTTAAATATTTCATTTATATTGCTTCAAACTCTTTAGGAATTTCAAGTAATTAGAATAAGTTATTATTTTTAATGTAAATATTTTCCTCTTTTTTATGATATAGCACAAAACCCGGGTAGCTGTTGGGGGGAAAGACCAGCAAAAGTTTTTCTTTCATTTTATTAGATTTTTATGATATTCCATTTATTAGATAAGACCATACAATAAGAAAAAGAAAATTTAAAAACTTGTGCAAATTCTTTTTCTGCATGTCATTATCATCAAAATGGCTTTACACAATACCTTTTTAAATGTGATCTTTACACTGGCAACTTACAGGAATATTTGATGTCAATATAACTATTGTCAATAATTATTTGATATTGAAGCAAATAATGTATATATGTAAAATAATTTTAAATATATAACATATTGAAGATTATTAATACAATGCATTGTAATAACTCAAATTGTAAAAGTTAATACTTCTTTTAGTCTTTTACTTCTTTTTATTCCAAAGAGTATAAAGGAATTATTTAAAAGTTCAATATGTCCTCAAAGATTTTTACGAAAACGATATTACATTGCTTTTATTAATTACTTTCGCTTATTGTTGCGAATTTTGTAGAAATGCATTTTAAAGAGATTTTGATACGAAAAATTAAAAAAAAAATTCTTCAGAAAACTGGATATTTTTTCTTTGATGTAAATTGTTTTCCAAATACGTTAAAACCGTTTCCTGTTATCAATGTAAAATTTCATGGAATTTTATGAATATAATAATTACTGGAATATGCTTAGTGATTTCATAATAAATTATGATTTACATAACTAAGAAACAAACTACATTTTTTTTTTAAATCTCGGTAATCTTTAAAGCATTTGAAAAACTTAGTTTTGATCTATATAAAACGTGTTTCTCGTATCTGTACATTAATGCATAACAATTTTTGTTTTTTCCCCCTATCTTTGAACTGAAATCGATACATGCATCGAATATCGCAGAATTTTTATATTAACATTTATGCTTACCAAATTTTTTTTTCTTAACATTGAAAAAAGATTTTTTGAATTTCATTAGAGAACACAGAAATTTAAGCTAAATGTAATATCATAACACAGTTCATATCTCTTAAAATATTTAACAGTTCCAAGAGACTGTAATAAAAATTTCGAAATTACGGCAAAAATATCGTAGAGAAAGCACATAAAAGTTACTCAATATATTATTTTTATAGAATAATAAAATAAGTAATCTATTTTCTATTTCACAATTTTTTATTTATTCTGCTATGTTCATTTGTATGAATGTCTTTCCAGTTGAAAATTTATGCTCAAATTTTAACCTACTTCCAATCGAGCTGAAATTCTGCATACACGTATAATTCCGATGACAATACAATACAATGCTCAATCCATGACAGATTTCGTGGGGGAGACTTCAAGGCCCTGGCCTTGCACTTAAAAACATCCAAGTTGAAATTTTACGTACACGTATTGCATGAGTAATTGTTTTGTTAGTCATAAACTTCCAGGCTAAAAAGAATTAAATAAATATAAATAAAAATAAAATTTAATCAAACTTTTAAATAAAGATGGATTAAAAAATATAAAAAAAATTTTAAGTGTAAAATAATTTATAATTCGTAAAGGCTTGAGGTGGTTTTACTTCTTATGACCTTGTATATAAGCAAATAGTTAGAGAGTACTTAATTTATCGGTAAAAACCTTGGTATCTTTTTTAATGCCTCAAGCTTTTATAAAATGAAAATAATTTAAAATTTAAAAAGAAAATATCCATATACCTATTTCTCCATTTTTAAGTAAGGGAGTGGTTTTAATTTGTTGCATATATTTATTTCTCAATATATCCATTCGTACCAAGTTTGGTTGCAATTGCTTATTTCCAAAGATCAACAAGTCCAGACTAAATCCATGGTATTATGTGTTCTAGTAAAATCCAAGACCCTGACATCATCATGGATGTAGATAATGAGCAGCTTCTGAGGTCTCTGAAAGATTGAAGAAAAGAATGGTAAAGTTTGACCTAGCCCCTTCATCTGCAGACTTTACCTAGATAGAGTGGATTGGACTTCTTGTCTTGGGTGTCCCTGCAAGGTCACATACACCCCCACATACTTCGTCCATTTTGCCCAGAGTCGCGCCCTCGCTACGTTCAGGCTGCTTGCGGGGCTAAAGGAGTATCAAGTTTTACTTCCCTTCAGCAAAAGCTTGATATTTTGCTATTTACGATTTTCGCTTCCCTAACATCAAGGACTTTTTGGTAATTTGTGAGTTGCGTAAAATTACAATTTTTTCCCAACCCAAATGAAATATGAAAAAGTAAATTTGATGAAGAGGAGAAGTCCAGTTTTTTTGAATTAGAGATAGTGATATATGAAAGAAACAGAATTGAAAGGAAAGAGTAGGGAGATAGAGGATAACGGTTAGCTGATAGATGTAGAATGGAGTGATCATCGTAATTAATTGTTTGGATTGAAAGCAGTTGGAAGTTATTCCTGATCAGAATAATAGAAGCCGAATTTGTTATTATCGAGAAATGATTGAATCAGAATGTGTTACTTGGTAAGCTAAGACTTTATTATTTGAGTGCAAACTAGTATCATCTGAGTTAACAGGGACTCGAGAGGGAGTGGTCTTGCATATTCTTTGATAAATTATTAAGTGTGTTGTCCTTCTCTTACGTATCTTCCATTGGAATTTTGAGCTTATTGATAATTTAATTAGACTTTAAGAGAGCTGTGGAGTTAAAAAATGAAGGAAGGCCATCATAAAGCAGTTATAGAAAAAGACTCTATTTTAATATTTTTATGAAAAGAACTCTATTTTAATTTTTTTATGAAAAGAACTCTATTTTAATATTTTTATGAAAATAACTCTATTTCTATTTGAAATAATTCGAATGTGAATAAGAAACGAAGCTAAGTTCATATTCTCTTGATTCCAGTTCTCTTAATCCTGTATCTGTTTGGTGACATTGATCAGGCCATACAAAAAGAAGAAAATACAATGAGAAAAAGCATGATAAGATTAATATTAATTATCATAAACATATGAGACAAAAAAAAGTTCGCATAAAGGTATTAAAGCAGGTAGTGATAAAATAATATTACCAGCAGCTACATGTTTCCCAAAATATTGTGCTTCATGTATGAGACATAAACGATTTTAGAAAATTCTTCGTATATTATTGTAGAGCATTTGAAAACTTCATAGAAGCAATACCATTTCACAAATATTTCTGATTCCTTTATCACACCTAAAAATGGGTAATCTTATCGGGTTGAAAAAGCAACAATTGTCTTGAGAAGCCATACAAACAATGATAATCTCTTCCCCAGGAAAGGAATTTGCTCGAGATTGCTGTAATATATTGTTGCGTGTTGTTCTTAACTTCCTTTTCAAAGTGGTAGAATCATATGTTGGTTAACTATGAAATTAACACTGAAAGGGCCAAAAAATGAAAGTATTACCTGAGCTAGTCCGTATTGCTCTCTTACTTAAAAATGATTTAAAATTTACTTTACGAAAACTTTTAACGAATTTTTTTTTACCAACTTTACACTAAGAAAGATGCGGAGAGATTAATACTTTATTGTATTTATATATTTGTGAAACACCTAAAGAATAACTTCTTAAAATTAAAGATTACACACTTTGGAATATAAAATATTATAGAAATAAGGAAATAATTAGAAATGTGATCAAATTTCTAACCAATTCTTTAATTCACAAATATGCGAATTTTGTATTATAAACTCTTCAAAAGTCAAGTTATTTCAGAAAGTTTTGCCAATTTCTTTTACTCGAGTGTGTTACTAATACTCATAATGTTGCTTATTAAAATTTAAAAGTTAACTTTATTGTTATGGTTATTGTTACAATAGTGTAACTGCACTTTATCTGTTCTTGACCTTTAAAAAAGGTTTGCTTTTTATGTAGATATTTAACATATATGATTTTTTCTCGAATCTCCAGTCGAGTTTGTAATATTAATTCAAAAGTGTTCTTGTTGATGCCAAGTTTGTAAGAAAGGTGTCTTTAAAGCAATTAAGAAAACATGATAAATGGATATATAAATTTAAAAAACATGATTGCAGCAGGTAAATTTTCAGATTTGATAGTCGATATACGAAAAGAAAATTTCTATTTTCGTTTTTATGACTTAAATAGCAATGGAACAACACACTTAACAATTTTTTTACGAATTCGGATACCAGATGACACGAGACAGGTTCCAAACTTTTTTTGTCGAAGTAAACCAGTACAACAATCAGAATTGAATTCTAAAATTAAAATTTTAAATTTTTAAATAATTATACCTAAAACGTTTTTTGCGTCATGCACACGTTTCTAAAGATACAGATAAATAAAAATCCTTTGAAAAAAGTTACAGCTGTTGACGCCAAGTTCAGTTCCGTTTCTAATGTAAAAAGATGCATCGAATGTTCCCTAGTTTCCACCATATTTCATGTTCTGAATTTCTTACCTCATCGTATTTTTAGGCTGACGATATTATTTCATTTTATTTTCAAGCAGTTTATTTAATTTTATAATATTTTAGTACAAATGATTATTGATATTTGTTTTTATTTATAGTTCACGATTGTTGTTGCATTTTATAAGTTTTTGTAGCACTTTATGGCAACAGTGTTCTAAAGTTATTAGTTGGTCCCGTGTTGGGAAAAAATTACTTTGCGCTGGTGAGGTAAAGCCAGTATTCGTTCGCTCCTTTCCGGTAGAGTTTGGAACTTTAAATTCTGAGTTTTTCGTAAATGGTCCACCATTATATATAGTAAATTTATTGAACTCTACATTCTTGATGGCATTATTAAATTTTCCATTGTTTAAGTGCTTTCTATTGTATTACCATTACCACACAACTGATCAGAAACCTGTTTTGTAACCTGTTTTTTAATATCTAAAACTTTTTTTTTATTTTCCGGGTTTTTTTTAATAAATATTAATATGCAATCATGGCGACGAAAGTTTTCGTCTCATTTTTAGTTGTTTGACCCATACATGAAACTTGTTTCGTTTTAATTAATAATGAATTCAGTTCCTGAAATTGAAAAATTACTTAATCTACTTTTTAAGTCATTTTACGAGGTGATATATCATTTAAATGTGTGACATTTTAGTAAAATGGTGTTAACGAAGGAAACAAGAATTTCAGACGAGTGAAATCTTATTGGTTATCATATTAAAAGTAAAGAACAAAACACTTTGAAGATTTTAAAATTCATTGTTATTAATTTTATTCATTTTGATATTACAGTATTATTTGTTTAACTTTACATTCAATGGCTTACTTTAAAAAAAAAAAAAAAAAAAAAAAAAAGCTTTTTCCCATTATTCATAAAAAAATAGAAAAAAAGTTTTGAATTTTTAAAAAGTGCAATTCCATTTGAAAGTGATTGATATTTTTGCATTTTATTACCAAATTATAAAAAATTTAAGATAATTATCAAATACATAAAGAAACTTGATATATCAAATAGATGAGCAGACTTTACTAATCAAGCAAATAAAGATACACAATTTAACAAATGGATAAAGATATGTACTTAATCCTGTAAATTAAGATATACGTAATTTATCATACTTTTCCGTCACAGTATGTAACTTAACTTTATTTTGATGGAAAGAGATTTAACTGTATTAATTATATAAAAGGAAATAGGTTTACCAATTACGTAAAAGAAATAATTTCATCAATTATGAAAAAGGAAATAGTTTTTCTAAACATAACAAACACTCCAAGGCTTAGTTTTATGGATTATGTGTTGTTTTTCTTGTTTAAAGAATCATAAACAATTTTCCATTCTAATTTTTTTTCTCAGTTAAAAAAATTCTTATCATATCTTTTCTTTAAATCTTTTGCAAATTTTCTGATATATTTAAGTCTAAAAAATGGTGGGATTATTAGAAAGGAGAATGTGTTTGGAATTTTTTCTTGCTTGGTTTGATGCGATTTTTTTTTGTTTGAATTGTCACGTAACTGTCAGTTTAACGAGAACTGCTGACAATGAATTTTATTGTCTTGAACTACTGTTAAGTTACCAAGATGACACCTGAGAATAATATCTCTCTTTCCAAACTTCCCTACCCAGCTAGGCTAGCTAGACTTAGAACCCACTAACGTTAAACGTGCAGCAACACTGTTATACAGGGTGGTCAATTCAAAAATGCACCCGTTGGTTTTTCTTATTACCTTTAAATCTGACGAATATAGGCACTATTCTAACACTGAAGTATAATTATCTGAACCTTGTTTAAGTGTGTGAGACAATTTCCAACACTGTTAAACTGTTACAACTTTATTTGTGAGGTAAAACAGAAATGGAGACGTACAATGTTCACTTAATCATGTAATAATTTATTTTTAAAAAACATAATTTAATTCAAATTTTTTACATTATCATTCCTCACAGCAAATGTTGAAAATGTTCGCCATCATTTTGAATGCAAAATAATAAACACATCGAATCAAGTTTTTTTGACACACTTCGCAACATTGTTAGTGATAATGACGAGATTTCTTCAGTTATGATTTGTTTCAATTCATTGATGTTTGCAGGACTTCTCTGGAAGACTTTATCTTTGAGAAAACCCAACGCAATTTTTTAACGGGATGAAGTCTGGTAATCTTGATGACCAGAGGCCTATTAAAATTAAACGGTCATCTAACAATTCCTAAAGCTCTTTCATTGTTAGATTTGACATGTGTGGAGTGGCTTCGTCTTGCTGAAACCAGTAGTAATCTATCTTAGGATTGAACCTAAGATTCGACTCTGCCCATCGACAGGATTATCGATACTCACAAAGCTCACTGCATTGATTCCTCCTCGGAAGCTACCCTGAAAATATCAGAGAAATCAGTATTAATTATAATAAGCCAACCGTTCTATCTAGAAAGAAAAATAAGTCAAAGAGAAAATATTTCAATTTGGAGATAAACGAATGTTTTGTCGATATTTAAAAAGGAATGAAATTGATGTTATTACACTCTCCCTCTTTCATTTAGTTGGAGCTTTCGTTCCACTTGCATATATTTTAAACGAGTGAAATATCATCAAAAAGAAAACATAATTTTGGAATTATAAAAGTATCTGAAATCAGACACATTTATAACGGAGGAAAATGAAAATGACATTTCAGAAATAAAAGTGAATTTCATATTCGTTTCCAATCGTTCAGAAATCCTTTTTTTTATTTTTAATCAACCTTTTTTTATTTTGAGACGCTTTCATCATCTTCATTGGATGAAATATATTTCGAATTTCGATTTCACCAAATTTTCCATTATACGAGGATGGTTCAAAAAGTAAGTGTATTTGAAGACAGATAACATTATCAAGGTAAATTGTTTCAACATTAAGTCTTGTCATTTGCTGTTAAATCAAAATTTGATTGCTGCCGCGTCGAATTGTCGATGTCATTTTGCGACGAGTTGTCAACGTCGGTGAGACTTGGATTCATCATTATGCTCCCAAAATCAAACCAAAGTCAAAACGTTCGGTTGCTTCAGGTGAATCTTTTCCAAAAATGGCAAAGATGGTCTTTTCGCCCATCGGAAAAATTATGACGTAGAATTTTTGAGGTGCGAAAAACGTCATGTTCACAAATTTGAGTAACTGAGACAGCTGTCTCGTGAGTCATGTTACATACTGAACCAAGCCATTTTCGGTGCTATGAGCACCATCTCTTGGAATTTCTAAGGACTTATTGAAAAAACCCTCGTACTTCCTCGTATATTTTGGCAGTGAACATGACAAGGCTCCTAAGATATCCATATGACTTAACTTTCGCGTTTTCATGTCCATTTCAAACTTATTTACTTCAACAAAGACAAAGATTTACTCCATGTTTGCACTTTTGAATGTTGATAAAAATCTCTGCGTTTAAAATGCAATATACGAGGATACATTTTTGGCGAGGAATGGCGTTGTTAAGATAAATTGGTGCTACCCTAGAGCGCTGACATCCATTAAAAGGAGTCAAAACAAATTTGACGCAGATTAATTTGGGTTTTTTTTTTTTTTTTTTGGTTGCCATATTCTGCCTATTCAAACTTTTTGTTGCCGCGTCAAGTTGTCGTCGTCATTTTGCGGCGATGAAGCGAGGATTCGTATTTATAAATAGTAATCAAAACTGTGTAGTAATCAAAACAAGTAATATTTCTGCTATAAACCCTAGATTATGTAATTTAAATTTTAATATTCATACTAAGAAATTAAAATCCTGACGTTAGAAACAGTGATAGACCTACAGCTATCGAACCTCGGGGCAGAAATTTTCATTGGGTACCTCTTACAAATGTCAACACAACTAGAAGCAATTAACATCTATTTAATTAAAATTAAATAGTTAAAAATGATTTGGAAACAAAAAGTCTTAAAACTGAAGAAATACTAACTTACATACAGTATGCATAAACATATATTTAAAAAGAGCTTTTTAATTCACCATTTTTGATGTTTTAAAAAAATGTTTTTAACATTTTTGTCAATAAAAGAATAAAATTGTCTTTTGCGAAATTTGACTCCTGTGAAATTTCTTATAGCTGCATCGAAATTAATGATTAAGCTACTGATATCTCATTAGAAAGGATTGCCGAACTGTTAAATCTTACTTGGCTCATTATCGATCGATGGTAGATTTTAATCAACTTCAATTTTGAAAAGCTTCTCTCTCACGCAAGAATTGGCCGCTGTAGCTAAGTGGTCATAGTCACGGATTAACGTCCGGAGCGTCGATTTGTAGGTTCAATTTCTGATGCCACTCAGAAATCGTGTAGCGGGGCTGGTATCGTGTAGGGGCGATGGATGCCCGTCGTGTAGCGGGGCTGATGAACATTAAATCAGGCCGAGGCTTCTAGTCCTCCCTTTGGTGTGATGTGGAAGTTTGGAGAGGGAGTTACCAGCTCAGGTGCAGTCCTCTTCACTTGACTGAGACTCAGAATTATGAGGTTGATCTCCAATATTCCTCTTGTAACTTCTCAGTGCGACGTTAATAACCTCACTCAAAAAGCAACTGAAACACACACAATCAAAAAAGTCTATAGTGCCAAATATAAGTAGCGGATTGATTCTTGAAAGTATATTTTCACATTAATATTTTCAATGAAAACCACTTTTAAACTTCATCCTTTTCAACTTTCTAATTTGAAAAGGACATCTGAACTTTTATTTCCTGGAAAGATTTCATTTACAACTATTCCATCAAAAGTTTTCATGAGGGTTGAAATCAATTTCGGACATCAATTTAAGACACTTCAGAGCCAGATCAGAGGTCCTGGGGTGGTCTACCCACTGGTCAAATGATATCCAAACACTTTTTCTATTTCGGAAACTTTGTTTCTTCAGGTTGCTTTTTGAAAAAAATATATATTCATAGTTTTAGTACGACGTATGCCTACATTTTTATATTTCTGATGTTATGACCAATTCTGGTGCAGTTATGACTTTTCTATTTGGTATACAAGTACCTTGAAAGCTCGTAAAGATCGTTCACTATACTATTTTCGAAGTTCAAAGCGTAAAGCTCAAGCGTACTTTTATTAAGAAGTGATGATTAAAAATAAACCTCCTTTAAATTGCGTATAAAAATATAATCAGCATACTTAAGTATTATATATATATATGTGTGTGTGTGTGTGTTTGTGTGTGTGTGTGTGTGTGTGTGTGTGTGTGTGTGTGTATACACAGCTATAAACTATATTTTAAATACTAATAATAAATTATTATTAATTTTATTTGTATTTTCATTTCAAATTATTCTAAATTTGTATAAAAAAGACAAATAAATCACGTTTTAAATCTCAAAATTTAATGTATTTTATCACCTAAATTTAACTGAATTTATTTTAATTAATAAATTTTCTTGTGAAATTATTTACATTTATTACATAATTTTTATTATATTTATTTATTCCATTAAATTAAATTTATTTTACGTAAAATTTAACAGGTTTATAAGTAGATTCAAAAACTTTTGATTTTATAAACATGAAACTTTTCCAATTTTTTTTCACTTCATTCGGACATGATACCACAAACATCTCATTATGCGAACATGAAACGAATAATTTATACATCTTTCAAAAGTAACGACTCTTATAATGTATGATTTCCAAATTTTTTCTATCACTTCTTATTACCTTACGCTGTGTATCAGTTTGGCTCAAATCTTTTCATCAATATTTAGCCACTTCCTGATAAGCTAGAACCTTGAAATTTTGCACACAAGCTGAGTTTGTATGACGATACAATTTTTAATTATAAAATTACAAATAAAAAATTTTAAAATCTTTGTAAAAAAATTACTAAAATGTTTTCGGTAATTAAAACCAAAAAAAGAATTTAATGTATGTGAAATTATAAAACACACACACACACATTTATGAAGCAAAAGAATATAAAAAAAGTAATTTTTTTAAAGTAATTTCAATCACAATACTTCAAACTTAAGTGTTGAGACACTCACAATGTCTTAACTATCTAACTTAAGGCTCCCGTCTACCCGCCATTTTGATTTCGTGGACGCAATGTTAATCTTATGGAATTTTGACTTTAATTCTCACATCTTTATTATTTGATCTATTTGAATGTAATTAAGTGCATCTGAAAGAGCAAAAAATAATGAAGGCTTCTGTGGAATCACTTTTTCCCTCCATTTTTTAAAAGTATTTTAAAATATTCTTTAAAGACCGGAAAACTCAAAAACAATTAATTAAAAGAAGAATAAAAATATTTTTAAAAATCTTAGGAAAAAAGTAATTCCACAGAAGCATTGATTATTTTTTGCTCTTTCAAATGCACTTTATTGCATTCAAATAGATCAAATAATAAAGATGTGAGAATTAAAGTCAAAATTCCATAGGATTAACATTAAGCTAATGAAATCAAAATGGCGGGTAGACGGGAGCCTTAAGATCTCGTTTAACACTTCAGTTCTTAGTTAAAAAAATTTCAAATAGATTGCAAAATTCTTCTCTTTTTTATTTATGTTATTGATAAACACAAGTTTCATTTAATTCCTTGCTGGCCGAATAATTTTTTTACTCTTTTTTCGCCATTTTTCCTCATAGAAGAATAGGAATTCAAAAATAATTTATAGATATTATTCCTAAAACATTTATCTTAAATAATGTATAAGAAATTGTCATATACTTATATTTTAAATGCTGCACGTTGATGATTCTGTATCTTGTATATGATTTAATAAACTCAATACATATTTATTACCAATCTTATATCTGAATATATAATTTCTGTGTGAAGGAGGATATGATGATTATTGATTCTACGCAAGAACTCAAAGATCCGCAGCTGTTCAGGCGACTTGTTTACCGAGAATTTCAGAAATCTACAAGTCGTGTTTGTTTGTGTCTTAGGTGTGCTTGCCAACCTGTCACCTTCTAGAAGCATGTTTACAAAAATTTTGGGGAGCGCATGCGTCATTTCAAACAAAGATCATCCACGACGCAGTTTCTAGAAGATTCTTGACACGAAAGAAGATTAAAATTAGAAAAGGAAGCCACCCAATGCATAATGTGATTGCCTCTGGAAGTGAAAATATGTGCACAGCCTCTGTTCACAAAATGCCACAGTTTTGAATTATGCATGTTGGATGTGTTAGTAGAAAGCATTTTGTATTGATATTGATGATGTAAAGAATACTGAATAAAAAAGGTTACATGACTCATTAGACGCCATTTTGAATTTTTTTTTTTTCAGCCGGAGGGAAAGAGAGGGAGCGTCAGTTTTTTAAGTATTGAAAACTTCTTCATCAAAAAATTTCATTTCATTAAAATATAGCCTAGCTTAAATTTTGGAAGCTTCAAAAGATGAATTTTATATTTTTTCCTTTTTTTAAACACCACCCTTTTTTAAAAATATATTTCCGAATTGTTTAAATTGTTCTGTTTTACTTACTGTGTTCTTTCATAAATTTTAAAACTTTTGGATCAAACGGAGGTCAATTTCGTTACTTTTAAATACGTCACAGTTTCAAATATTATACCAAGTATTCATTAAGATTTTGAATATCACAGTTCTCCATCTTCTAAAGGGTAAAATAATAGTTTTCTTCTGTATTAACGAATGTAATCTAACTTATTACTAGAAGCTTAAATTTTGGAAAATTAAAATTATGATTTCAACATCTTTTTCGGGTATTTTAATGGATTTTCTTCTACTGACATTGTAACTTTGTCTGGATCAAAACTTTAAAAGCTTTTTTCTCACATTTTAAAGCGTTCAGTTGAGCTGATAATTTCTATATACGATTGTTTTAGATAACAATACGATAATTTAATAATAATTAATGAAAATTAATCTATTTAAACTAATTATTTAAAGAATTAAAGTTTACGCCAAGTTTCTCGTTAAGAAGCTAAATGGTCGCCAAATTCCAATCTTCAAGACAGGCGAATGTTATTGAAAGTGAATGTTACTGACAGGCGAATGTTACTTAAAATGTAAGGTAAGAAAAATTATGTTTTCAAAGTGCTTCACAAAGTGTGAAGTTTGAAAGAAAACCCATGTTCAAAAAACTCGTTTTTTACCGATGTTATTTTAAAATCATTTTTTAAAGCATATTTCAGAAGGTTTTAAATAGTTGTCTTTGCCATACTGTATTCTTTCATACATTTTAAATCTTTTGGGTTAAATAAAGGTCAATATCGTTATTTTTAAATGTGTTATAGTTTCAATTATTATTACAGGGATTCATTAAGATTTTAAATATTACATTTCGCGGACTTTTAAAGGGTAAACAATAATTTTTGGCATTACTGAATTTAATCTAATTTATTACTAGAAGCTTTATAACTGGTTAGAATAAAAATAATCCTTTTTAAAACCGTGCAAACTGATAGTTCTTAATTCCCGAAAGAAAAAAAAAAACTTTACTAAGCACTAATATTAAATATAGTCTGATGCAATATTGATATAATAATTTTAAAGCTCATTCATTGGTTCATAGATTTCCCCAAAAGGAAAGATAAAATTACATTCTTTTTACAAATATTAAAAAGTTATTTTCAGTTCTTGACACCATTTTTACCAATCAAAATAACCTTTTTTATGGGAACTTGAATTTTTCGATGAGAAAGGAAGAGAAAAATTTTAAATTTCTGAAAATAAATGTAAGGAGAAAAAATAATAACAATATCACCAAATGAAGAATATGAATGATTTAGACAAAGGCGAAAAAAAAAAAAAGATTTTTGGGAATTCTTAAAAAACATGCAATCAGTATTCGATTGCTTAATTTTGCGCTTATTCGAATGAAGAAAAGTCCTGAACTACAACTCATCCATTCAAATTTTGTGAAAGAAAATATTTTATCGCATTTTTAAATTATGCATTATTAATAAATCTAAGGTTATTTCGTAAAATTGTATTTTACATTCGTGTAAGGAAAAATCCTATCAAAACAAACACGTGAAAAGAATTATTTTTTTAAAAAGTTTGGAAATTTCCCCAGAAAAGGAATCTTCTAGGAATAGTGAAATAGCTAAAATTCTAATGTCTCGAGTTTACAATATAAACACCAGTAAGAAAAAAAACTATATATTTCTTAAAACAATGTGTATAATATATTTTGTTAACAGCATGAGAATTCGAGGTTCTCGTGGAATTCGAGATGATAAATGCAAATTCTCCTCTGTAGATTAAAAAAAAAAAAAAAAAAAAAACTACTAGTGTTTTTAACAGCAAGAATTATTTTATTTCACGATACAAACTCTGAGAAGTCGAAAGATTCTCAGATTAATCATTTCACTAATATGCAAGTTTTTCATTAGAACAAGTTTATTATTTTGAAAATAAGAATGTCTTGCTACTATAAATAGAATCATAGTAAACTCAAATAAAACAATGAATAAATTTAATTGAATGGGAATTCGTCATTGGAATAAACGTATTATTCTGCGAATTAGAATCAATTTCTGCGAGGAGAAGCATTGGAAAAGAGAATCAAATGCATTACAGTACATTTTTAACTTTACAAACTGCTCTACGTATCATTCTTTTTCAGATGTACTTTCGATTTCTACGTGTGAATTTCTCGGGATAGGATTTGAAAAGCTTTTTAAATACACCGTAATACAGATTGATTACTTACTGCGAGTACTTTTGCTGGTACCGATGAACATTTCATATTTCCGTGCGATTTCATTTTGCGTAACATACTTACATTCATATTCAACATCGAGTCTTCTTTAAAGTAACAACAATTGTAAATATCTGTCCATCCAGCGTGCGATGAATGAATAATTGTCTTGTTATGAGTTGAAAGAGACTTCATGAAAAGCTTTTTGCCTAGTTTGAACGAAAATTGTTCAACTCTTTTATTCCACTAATTTTAGTGATATTTTAATAAACATTTCAGATTATTTTAATAGGAATTTTAGAATGTTTTTTACGATACACATTATTAGTCAAGGATTCAACATTTTATTTTTAACGTGGGGTCCAATGAAAGTGCTTATAAGTGCTGCATTTCCAATAATAAATAAGTTTCTGCTCTAATATTTTCAGATCATTTTAATAAAAATTTTAGAATATTTTTCCAAATATACATCGTACACTGCGAAAAACGGGTATGCAAAATCGAGTAGAAAGTGCTCACTTTTGAATACTTCACATACTCAAAATGGCTCCGATCCCAACGTATTCAAATTTGAGATTCGCACATACTCATTTTTAGTAACAAGCACATACTCAGAATGGCAACTTCACGTACTCACTTTTGAATACGTCACATACTCAAAATAGTTCCTATCCCAACATACTCATATTTGAGTCTCGCACATACTCATTTTTGTACGTACTCAAAATGGAAACTTCACATACTCATTTTTGAATATAATTTTGGATCAATTATGAGTGTAGAATAGAAAAAATAAGTGTCATGTATTTATTTGTGAATCTGTTACTGCATCAAATATGAGAATCAAACAATCCAGTGAGTATGTTTTGAATTTATTTTCCGATACTGTTGTTGTATCGAAAATGAATTTTAAACAGAAAAATATATATCAATTAAAATTTTCAGGGAAATAAATAAGCGCTCCTTTATTTGCAAGTATCATTTTCTTCATCTTATATATTATTTTACACTTTATGAAGTTTTTGTTACAAAACTTCCGATTCAAAATTCGGTTGAATCGAAGTTGGAGGGGGCCTGGCGAACTTTAACTTTCTTTTGGCGATAAATCGCTAATGTGGTTACCATGCAGGTTTGTTTATGGTAACCCTATAAAATCTGTAAAAGGGGATTCGACGCCATCTTCTCTCGCTTCTCATTTGAAATACCCGCCTTGGTGTCATTCTGGTACTTCATTTGCCTTCCAGGCACGACGCCATCTTTTTTTCTCTCTTTCGGTGAGTGAGTGACTGTGAGGTTTTATGGCGCAAGAGCCAATCTCTCTCTTTCGGAAGCTCCGAGTTTGAAACACCCGCTTTGGCGCCATCTCAAAAAAATCGCCAAGGGGATCCATCAAAGTTTGATTTTACCTGGAATGGATTTTACCTAAAAAAAAAAAATGTAGCAAAATGGCTCAAAATTTTAATAACACTGCTTTTTGAATACTGTAATGTTATTCTATAAAATATAAGCTTCATATACAAATATTTACATGCATGAAAATAATTTTAATGCAAATTAAAGTAAGAAGTCACTAAGCTACGATTATGATGCAATATGAATACAGACAAAAAAAAAAACACCTGCAAAGCACAAATAACTACTCACAGAAAATCATTTTCAAATCATAAATCAGAAATCATGATCAATAATATTTCAACAACATTTTTATATCTTAAATAAAAGAATCTTTCTGTAGTGGTGAGTGAGTCACTGGGAAAAAAAATGTAAACAAACACAGACGCGAAAATGAGTATGCGTACTTACTCATTTTAATATTCCTGTGTTCTACCGCGTGTAGCGTGGTAAATACGAAATATAGTTCGAAATATTAAAGCAAACCATATTTGTTTTTGAAACCCACTTTGTAAAATACGTAGTCAGTATATAAAAGGAACTTTTATAGTCCTTATATCTGTAATAATTTTTTGAGAATGCTGATTTCCCATTTTTTTTTGGTTTTGAATACTTGTTATGTTCACATTCGATAAAGGTATACGCTCAAATCTGATACAAACATACTCATTTCAAAATGAGTACGTCTAGGTATTCATTTTTGAGTATTTCTTTTTTCTCCGTGTAGGTCAATACTTAAACATTTTATTTTTCTTACATGAGACCCAAAGAAAGTTATTCAACTCTCCTTTTTTATTTATAAATGAGTTTTCAGTATTTTTAGACATACAATATAAGTCAATGATTCAACACTATATTTTTGACATGGGGTCCAAGAAATTTATTCAACGCACTAATAAATGAGTTTCTTTTCTGATAAATATTTTCAGACCATTTTATTAAGAATACTTTCTTAATATGTACATCATGCATCAAAGATTCAACATTTTATTTTGAACTTTTTGTTAATAGAAAATTATTCACTGCTTCTTTACCATTAATAAATGAATCTGTTCTGATAAACATTTTCTGACCATTTTAATCAGAATTTTACGATTCTTTTTGCGATTTCCATCATATGTCAATGATTGAACATTTTATTTTTTACTTGAGGCTCAAAGAAAGTTATTCAACTTTTTTTTTCCCTACTGATAAATAAGTTTATGTTTCAGTAAATGTTTTCTAACCATTTTAAAAAGAATTTCAGAATATTTTACGATATACATCACATGTTTATGGTTCAACATGAGTCCGAGAAAAAATTATTCAGCACTTCTTTTCCACTAATAAACAATTCTGTTCTAATGAAAATTTTCTAGTCATTTTAATGAGAGTTTTAGAACATTTGTTGACGATATCCATCATATGTCAGCGTTACGTTTTTAACATGGGGCCCAAAGAAAAGAGAAATATAAACAAAAATCTCAGAGATAGAAGGCTTATAATAAAACTGATTTTCTAAAACATTTAATAGAAGGAAAATTTTGTATGAAGTTAATGAAAAATAATATTTCGCGAGTAATAAACATGTAATAATTATACACAATTTTATTTTCTGCTTTCCAAAATATCGAATTCTGAATTGTTTGGTTTGAATTAATGTCGCTCTTAAGCTGCTGAAAGTTTATTTCGAATCAGAAAACAGATTGATGGATTTCTCACGTGACAAAAAAGAAAATTAGTTTCAAAAATATGAAACTTGCAAGAGAAAAAATTCAGTCCGTATGATCGAGTTATAATTTTTGCTACCAATTTTGTACAGTTTTTTTTTACAATTCTATATTACATTTTGTTGGTTACCTGCACTTAATTTAAGTATGAGTAAAACGCAATTCCTTTATGTAATGGAATAGTCTGTGGAATTTTTCAAATTATAATTTCAATGCATTTATAATAATTGTTTTCGTCTGAAATCTACAATTAGAATCAGGTTTTGAAAACTGAAAATATCTTTTCAATGTTTGACCTGAATACAAATGAAAGTAAGTTTAATGCACACATAAATGTTTCAAGCTAGCCAAAATTCAATGAATGTTAGGTTAAAAAATGGTCAATATCCGTTATGGATACGCGTATAACATTTTGAATCCACAAGACAATATTGAAAAATATCTTTAAGTCATGATTTTTATGTTCTGGAATTGTTTATCTTTCGCCTTTAAACAAAAATTAATTTTTTAATTACAAGCATTGTATTACGCATGTAATTTTTATTAGATGAAGACGCGAATTTTTCATGTGGCTTTTTATTGTAAATTTTTGCTGATCTTTTAGATTCCTGTTCCGTTTAATTTCTCATAGATATAGTGTGCACATATAAATATATTATGTATCAAAATGAATGGTGGGTACAAAAATGACTGACAACTGATATGAGTAAGCATTTAAATATTTTGCAGCAACGAGAGGCCACTGCCAAATCTGTTTTAACCATAATTTTATGTTCTTAATTAGTTTGATTTTTCCCGTCATTCATAAGATTGTTTATATTGTTTTACAGATTTAATACTTACAAGACAAGGACTGGAATTTTCAGTATGGTATTTTACATAAATTTTTCCTGGCACAGTAAAAGTTTATGTATATATCATGTATTTTATGTAAATATTATGCAATTTATGTTTTTATTGCCCGTTTAATTTTAACTATTTAAAATACATTCCCTTCAATTCTTCGGAAGCGTATTTAGTTTGTAAAAATATAATTCAGAATATATTTCTAACAAATGCTTGTTTCATTGATTAAAATTATTTGAGTGAACTTATAATAATATTGCACCAACAGAAGATTCTAAATAAAAAGCAAAATAAACCAAAGGAATATTCAAATTTGTTCATAATTTTCATTGGCAATATTCAGTATTTAAATATTTGTAACATATACCAAACAATCTTAAGGCATTATCAGGTTTTTCTGTTTCAGAGATGTCGTTAGATACGTTTATAATGGGAGTGGCCATAACGAAAAGAATACTGAATAGTACCCTAACTTTTATATAATACGAAGCCATGCGATTTTGTAAGAAAATTGCCCTTGACATAAAATCAGTTTTAAACCATAGTTATACATTAATAGTTTCACTTCATCCACATTCAAAATTTATAAATAAAATGAATCCTTTCTTGTATTTTACATTTTTGGTTGTCTTTTTCTGCAGCATACAAAGGTCTGCTAATCTCAGTCAATAAACACACCTAGTAATTCTAAACCATTATCAGGTGACCTGGTTGGCACCGAACCTGGCATCCCATTTTCCAAATCCACGGCTTGCAAAATAATAATTTTTTTAATATTTTTTTTTTTTTTTTTTTTGTAATCTAAGAAGCTTAAATGCTGTTGTAATTACGGAATAAATTAAATCGATTTTGCGGATATTCTGAAAAATCACTACTGAAACACACATAAAAAATGAAATCGACAATTTAACAGAAACAAAACTTCAGACTAGAAGAATTTACTGAAAGTAATAATCTATAAAAACTATAAAAAAAATGTTTCAATGTATAGAAAAAATTCACATTTAGTTCGTTTCTATATAAGTACCTTCAAATTATATATTCAAATATAAACTTCTAAGATTTCAAAATAGTGTAAATTATAATGTGGAATCCATGTTTGTTCACATATAACCTTGATATATAATTGATGACATTTTTATTTTGATACGCATAGTTTTTTTGAAATCGGGACATTATAGCTCGGTCAATAAAACAAGAGTTTTGGGAACTAGCAAAGAATTTTTTGAAACAAAGAACGATCTAATCACTACAGAAATTAAATGCTTTACAATATGGCTGATAAAAAATAAAATGAAAAAAATCAGCAACAAAGGATACATTTTAAATTTTTATTTGCATTCTGAATAAAAACTGAAATTTATTAGACATTTAAATTCTCTTGAACACTTATAAGACACAAACATATTTTCCGAATGAAGAGAATTTACCATATTCATTAATATAATTCGATGTCAACAAAAAAAGTGCTTTTGTAAGAGATATTAAAATTACTTAATTAAATGAGGCATATTGCCCATTGAATTAAAAAAAAAACTCAAAAATGAAATAAAAATAGCAGCATATCAGAAATTTTCAGATTTTAAAATCTTTTTCTAGCTATAACAATTATCGATTTTATTTCAAGAAAATATTCAGTGATAGTTTATCACGAAAATAATCAATTTCCCGTTTACATGGGTATGCTAAAATATACGAGTATGAATAAGAAAAAAAGAAATATGCATTTCCTCTTCAATATTTAAAACAAAGTATGACAGTTTTCTACAGGTTATATAACTTAAATCGTATTATAATATTCGGCTATAAGATATTTGTTTAATCTTACCAAGAAATTTTAAAAATGAAGTATATATATAAATTCCACACTTCTGATTAAAATATATCACTTCAAACATAATTCAATAACTACCGTATCGCCTTATAAATATTAGTGAAAACGCATTCCGTCATCGATTTATGATGATCCATAATTAGGGCTACAATTATAACTCATATTTTCATTCAAATCTGCTCATTAACGTTAAAAAAATGTGTATTTCTACTTCACTTAAAACAACACATCAGCTATATTAAATCGAGTACCAAGTAATCTAATTGCGGCATTTTAAATTTAAATGGAAGAGAGTAAAACTATTACCTCAGATTTACAAAGTTTCTTCACGAATTTCGATTGATTGAGCAATGATAAAACATTTTTTTTTTGTTTTATTCTTGCAAGCAATGATCAAGGAACATTTTCGACAATCGCGAGAAAAATTAAGAGACGTTCGAGTGTTACAATCCGAAACAGATCGTGACGTGAAATGGACAGCATCGCGCACGTTGTCACGCGAACAGCTGCAATTATTAATTCACCTAACAATCCTACAATTGGTTGGTGAAAAATTGGAAGACACGTAGAGAACATCAAAATGCGTCAAGAAGTGAAAAAAACGAGGTCACTCATGTTGAATCAGCTCAGGTTTAACACGCATTCGACTGGTATAAAAGGATCAGAAATTTAGTGCTTCAACATTCGGAGGAGATCAGTTCTCAAACAAAATGAGTTGGTCCACTCTAGCTTTAGCGATTCTCGCGGTGCTTAGCACCCAAACCATGTTAGCTTCTGGGCAAGCAAGATCCCCATGGAGCGACACAGCCACAGCAGATGCT
>BMAW01106709.1:0-14750 GCA_019974015.1 Nephila pilipes
TTGAATCCAAATAACAGGAACATATAGCGTCAGTTAAGGAATTTCACAGAGTAGAACTTTTTTTTTTCTTTGTTCGGTAGCTGTAGACAGTGAAAGTTCTTGTAGAAGCACGCAGTTGTGGTTCTAGAAGTAATTATACATTTTCAAATTTGATTCAGATGGAAATTATTTTTTTTGAATTTCTCATATATATTTTTTGTGGGTAAGGTTGGCGTGGGCGAACTGCTAGGATAATTTAAGCTAATTCACAATATCTGAAAGAATTGAAAAGAAAAATTAATACACTAGAAAAAGACAAAATAATGAAAAAAAAAAAGAAATTCACTCTATAATATAAAAAAGATAATAAGGTAAAAAATGTCTTTTTAAAGTTCGGATGAAAATGTCATTTCATTAGTTCATCAGGTAATAGCGTCGTTAGTCCAATGCTTGAGATATTCAGCAAAAGTACTAGTTTTCGCTGGACCTTCAAAATAGCCACACTTTTGAACATCGTAAATATTGTTCGGTTTGATTTTCGTTATCCTGTATGGACCTAAATATTTGGACTCTAGTTTGAGTCCTTCTTTCAATTGAGTAAGTTTGATGTCAACAAGATTATGATGCTTGAAAGTAGGTGCCGGTTTTCGTCGGAGGTTGTAATTTCTTCTGCTTTCACCTTGAACTTTCAGGATTTGTTGATTATTTTGTTTCCATAACTCGTTACAGTTGTTGACGAAGTCGGCTTGGATTTCTTGGATTGGAAATTGTCCATTGTGTGTTACAAATGATGTAGTATATCGTCGGCTATTTGGTTTAATTTCTAAATGAACAAAATCATTACTTAGATCTATTGTACTAAACGAACACTGGTGTAAAAAATTTAGAGAATTTTCATATTTTATCTACGATCTCCAGAACTACTGGACAGATTTTAATAAAATTTGGTGTGAACATAGGTTGATATAATACAAATTAAATAAACATTCGACAGTTATAATAGACCCGCATGTGTGTGCGTAACACTCATGGGAGTCAGAAGGTCTGAATCAGCGTTTGCCGAAAACACAAAAGAAATGGGTTAATAAGGGTATGGTCCCCTCTTACAGCTATACAAGCCTTGCAGCGTGATGTCATACTGGAAATTAGGAAGTTTATCAGTGCCTGTGGCAATTGGTCCCACTCGTTCATTAAAGCTGTTTTCAGTTCTTGGATGATTTTCGGTGGGGGGTTGTGAGTTGCAATCATTTTCCCCAGAGCGTCCCAGTCATGCTCTATAGGATTGAAGTTTGAAGACCTGGCTCGCCAATCCATCCGGCGAATATCCTCACTCTCGAAAAATTCGTCGACCAGAAGAGCTCTATGTGGCCTCGCGTTATCGTCCATTAAGATGAACTCCGGGCCCACTCGGGACTATACCTGACTCAGTCACAGAGCCTCTGTCAAAGACGTGGAGAGGTGTGCGGCCATCCAACATGATGCCTGCCCAGATCATTACACCGCCATAATTTTCGATTTCGTGGACATTGGAGGTTAGGTAGCGGATCCATGGCTCTCTCCATATGAAAGTATGGCGAGAATCGGTATTTAGGCTAAAACGGGACTCGTCGGTGAACAAAACGATCGTCTATTGCTCCATACTACAATCACTATGCAGCTTGTACCATGCTAATCGGACTCACCTGTTCGTAGACGTGAGCGGGATGCAAACTGCCGGTCTTCTGGCAAACAACCCTCTTTCATTTAATCTTTTGGAAACAGTCACCCTTGTTACATGGGCTCCTGTGGCCGCATACAGGTCCCATGAGAGCTGAGAAGCCGTAGCCCCTCTGTTACGCCTCGCTAAAATGGATAAATGGCGATCTTCTCTGGCCGTCGTACTCTTGATCGACCTTGCCTAGGCTTTCTCTCGAAGGACCCAGTATCCTGAAACTGTTCCCATAGTTTACACACGATGCTGGGCGTTAAATCAAACTCTCTGTATATCTGGACCTGCGGGTGGCCTGCCTCTAGCCTCCCCAAAATTTGCCACCTCATTCTATCATCTAAACGTTAGTGGTTACTCATTTTTACTGTTCCGATGTGAATTAAACCGATTGCTGCAAGATAACACCAAGAAATTCACCGAGGTGTGCTAGCGAAAGAAATTCGTCTTACCCACCACGCGCTTATAAAGCCTGTTTTTCTGCTGGCTCCACCTACACACACGTGTACGCTTACGTATTTACCGTGCAAGATTTGCATTTTTATCCAGAAGCAGTGATTTTTCCTTCAGTTCAGTTCTTTTCATTCAATTCGATAAAATATGAAAATTATCTTAATTTATTTCACCAGTCTATTTGTATTTTGAAGGTTATCAAGCAGATCATCTATTAATGGTAAAAGATTGTTATCATTTACAATGTTTTTATTAAGTTGTCTATAATCAATACAAATTCTCGGGGATTCGTCTTTTTTCCTGACAACAACTACTTGGCTAGAAAAATCAGAAGAGCATGGCTCAACAATACCTTCAGCCAACCATTTCATCATTTGATCGTATGTAATTTTTTTTCCTACAAAAGGAATTCGTCGCGATTTATGTGTTACTGGTGCTTCATTCTTTAAAATAATAGACATATGAATATCAGTAGTTTTAGTTTTAATTGGCTTACAGTTTGAAACCAAATTATGAAGAGTATTTTTATGAGAATTAGTAACATTTGATTTGACTTCAAGTTCTAATTTATCATTTGTTGAGATGTTAGAGATTGAAAATTGTTCTGCATTTTCCGTTTTAGTATTCGAAATTTTTTAGTAAATCTGACACCATCTGTGTTGATTTTTACTTAAGCCTGTGTTAAAATATCCATGCGAATAATAGCATCTGACGTCTTAGTTTCATTATGAACCATACAAAAGTTGACGATGAATTTCTGATTATCTATTGTACGTTCTTGCAACCGATTGGTTTAATGTGTTCATTACCAAACGCTGTAAGTGATCCATGAAAAGTAGTTAAATGTGGTGAACCAACTTTTTTATATTTATTTTGGTTAGAATTGTTTTCTGACTACCAATATCAGTCAAAGCAGTAAATGAATTATCATTGATAGTAACAGTTTTATGTTTCAAAGGAGGTAAATGATTTATAGTTGACACATCAATATCGGTTCGATTTGGAATAAGTTTAAGGCTACACTTTAAAGAAATATGACCAAAATTTTTAAAAACACTACATTTTAAACCTTTACGTTTGTCGGGACAGAAACGAGAAATATGTCCAAACATATCACAATTAAAACAAGTTTTTTTGTTTATCATATGCAATATCATTTTGGATTTCAGACCTATGAAAATTATGTTTCGAGTTCATGTCGCATCCTTCACTGAATTGAGCATTTGTTCATGGAAAGGTTTTTTTTTATTTTTATCACTATTTTTTCATAAATATGAAATTTCTCTTTAAATTATGAAATAGATTTAGCCCCGTATAAAATAGCTTTATTTGATGGGTAATCATGTATGCCGTTTATGCAATATTCAAATAATGAAGATTCCTCAATATTTTCATTAGAAGTACTTGCGAGTTCTCTAATTGCCATAAAATATTCAAAAAGAGATTCGTTTTGATGTAATTTACGTCTAATTATTTGTTTTTGAATCTCGGCTGCATTTAATAATGGGCGGAATTCTTCCAATAAAGCATTTTTAAACGAAAGCCATGTGGTAAGATTACATTGCGTATATAAAAACATTTTGCCTGACCTTTATTCAAAGTTTTAGTGAATATTAATTTTTGCTGTTCATTTAATTATGGAAAAAAAGAAAGGATTCCTCACAGTCTTGAATAAAACATTTTATATCATATGTATCAGAACCAGAAAACTTTCGAAATGAATTTCTAAGATCTTTCAAAACAAATAAAAGGGAAGGTTCGAAAGTATTAGCAGACATTTTATGATTCTAGGCCGGAGACATTACAGAAAGGGAAAAGAATAAAGAAGGATTTTTTTTTTCTGTTTTGTTTTCAGAAATTTCAGAGTTCCTGTTTAGCGACTTAGAGATTAAAGCTTGCAATTAATTCATTTAAATTCGATAAAGATTGAAGAAAGTCTATTAAGGAGTTCTTCTTATTACCATTATTATCCAAACCTAAAAGATTTGATACACAAACTAAATCATTTATAGAAAAAGAATTGAATATTAATTTTTTTCAATCTTCTAATTCTTTTTTGTATTACGATCAAATGTATCGTTAAATAATATACTGTTTAACAACTTGATAGTTTTAATATTTCCTTATTAAAGAAAGTTTGTCACAAAAGGAATATCATTAAGGTTGATCATCTTTATATAGTTCGAGTAGCACAGTCACTGAATAAAACTTTTTTTCATAGATAAATTGAAAGGTAAGGAAAGGAAGTACTTACCCCTCTTTTCTGCAATGATATATCCTAATGGGTAACACAAAACATAAACCGTCTGTTATTACTCTTTTAGCGTTGATTTTTCATGAACTCCTCACAACGGAAAGGTGGCACAATAGCATATCAAATTTCTTTAATAAGTGCCATCTGCACATCAAAATAGTAACAAGTTCTCGATTCTTTTGAGCACCGTCTGTACTCAGAAATGATTGCGAGTGATCAATCTCACCGTAAAGTCTGTACTTATTGAATAGAGCGAGCGTTTATTTTGATTTTGGGCGGCAGTCAATCCATTAGCCTGTTCGAGTATTAGTTGTAAGATCGCATTTTAAATTTTAATTTGACTTTTAATGCTGGTTTGTTTGCGGACCCAGAGCCGATACGATTGCCGACAATAATTACCTATATATAGTGTTCCGCTAGTATGTTTAAGACGACAGGAAATATAGATGAGTTTTAAGCCTGTTACATTTTTAAACTACAGCCAAATGTATTTGAGGCTCGCATTTCTTCTTATGGTCTGGTTTGAAATTTTGAAGAATACTCTAACACCCATTTGGCGATTGTTTCATATTTAGTTTAGGTAGATGAGGGTGCTTGCTCAGGGGTCGTCCTCGTCGCATCACCAAGTTTCAAATTGATGATATCCATCACAAATAGCAACCGTGTTTCTTCTTGTATGACGTTAATAAAACGAATCCAATCCATGTTACTGGTCCCTTGAAAATGTGGCAAAAATAACACGTGTCGCTTCCATGGTTGATGAAATAAAGTAATCAATGAAATAGTTTCCGTAAATAAAGCCTCAGACATTGCCAGTACAATATTGTAGAAATCAACGTTAAAGAGGAGACGTAATCCTAGTTTGTAAGGAACGAGGATTATATAACGCGAGGGAATGATTTGCATGTTTTCCAAGGAGGAACTCTGCTGACTTTGAAATATCTCAAAATGATACTTGTTCAAATCTCAGAGCATGCTTCACCTTATTATACAAGTGTTTTCATATTCAATACAATTTACACCCAGAAGGAGCCAACCTCTTACTTTTGTGTTTCGATTAAGTGACGAGGACAATACCAGAGGTGGAATCCTGCATTCTTTAATTTGAAAAAGTAACAACGTGAGGAGTTCGAGCGGTCACACAAATAACACTCCCAGCCCTACTAAGTGACCTTTCTTTGGTAACATCGAGAGGCGAACCCACGTCTGGACAGAAAACATATCGCTCATAATATTTACGACATGACAACTCAGCAACGGGTAAAGCAATAATAATTTCAATTTCAAGTTTGTTTGTTTTGCTGGTTTATTGACATGGCACTAAAAGCAACCCGATGGCTTTTGGTGACTTCCCACGAAATTTTGAACTTCGGCAAGAGGTGAGATTGTCAGTTGCGCAGGTATCCCAACTACTAACTTTCAAACCATACCCATAGGTAGGAATTTGAGCATTGATTGAACAATTGTGAATTAGATCCGTCTTTATGGGGGGCCTTCAGTGTCATAAAGGCTCAAATTTTCTATTCGACAAAAACCGCCAACTGCGATGCCGCTAAAATTATTACAATACTGTAGCAGCCATTTAAACATTTTTTTTAAGAATTCTCCCTGGAAATTATCGAACACATCATATTTATCCATTTAATAAAAAATAATAATCACCACCGGTGATAATTTCGTATATATCTGAAAGAAAGAAGGAATTAAAATTACTATCGGAAATAAAAGTAATTCCCTAAAATGCTATGGTCGTTTGAGACAGAAATAAAGTATTAATAGAAGATACACTTTAAGGAAAGAATAGGTTTTGTGATAAAATGTATGATTAATTTGCGTATACAATAAATACCTTTTTTGTACCCTGATCATGCTTTAGATAAAGGAAATAATCGAATCGATAATCTCGGAAGTATTTTTTTTAAGAACGATAATTTTTAACTTTTATACTTCCTTAAGATAACAAAACCGAAATGAATTTTGAAATTTTGAAAAAAACAGATGAATATTGATTAAAAGAAATGCATGCGTTGTAACCCAAAATATACCCAAAGCATAAACTATGTTCTTTATATCTCATATCATAATTTTCAATCTCTCTTGAATTTTTCGTTTTAATTTTTTCTATGTACCTGTCCTCTATCAATAACTCATTTTTGGAACGATGAATGAAAAATTTCGGTGATCTCTTTCGTTTCTTATGTAGATATGTTTAAAAAATTTTACACGGAATATTAGTTAAACAATTCTTAAAAATAACTTTGTTTCTTGGACGCATTTCTTTCCAACAAAACTCTAAGGCCGTACTTTTTTGAAAAATTTCATTATACGTCTATGATTGTTATATAGAGGCAGCTGGAATCGAATCCACGCAGCGACTGAAACAATTCCGAGGATGCTGTTACGTCACCAACCAACGCGATTACATTGGTCATTGAAACCAAAAATAGTGTAAAGTTTTATACCAGCAAATAATTTAATTTTTGTTCTTAAAATTACCTTGACACTATACACCTCTAGTAAATGAAATAAATCAATAAAAAATTAAAAGTAATCTAAAAATAAGCAATAGAATTCCTCTAAACAACACAGTCGTAATTCGTTAATGAGTGTGATCACGGCGATGCGTAATGAGACCTTATTTCCGTCAGAAACTGTTCGCACACACGCCACAAACATATGACTGTTCCCCTGTATATATATGAAGAGGTCTGTCAAGAAGATGTTTGTGAATGATTCTCTCTTTTCTCACACAGCGGAAACACGTAGATTTCCTCTGATAAGGTTTCGAGGATAAAAGTACCAAAGTCTAGGTCAAATACTGATCACCACTTCCGAAAAATTTATTTGGATATGAAACAAATTAATAAAAATTATTATTGTAAGTAATGGCAGCATACAAAAATGTTAATTTTTTTTTTACCGAAACATGATTTGGAGGAACCCAAACTATGGACATATACTTTAAAGAAAGATTAGATTTATAATGGAAATTCTGAACCATTTGATCACACCCTTAGTCTTCTTAGCACATACCTTTTCTGTGATAAGGTTCCAAGGATAAAACTACTACAGTCAGGGGGAAATACTGATCAAAACTTTCGAAAAAATTATTTGGATATGAAACAAAATCCGAAAAAGTTTTAACGGAAACAAAAGACAGCTTGCGAAAATGTTAAAATTACTTTTTAACATGATGCTGTGGATGAGCCATAAATATGAATATATACTTTAAAGATGGAATACATTTAAAATGGAACGCCTGATTAGTTGGATCACAATTTCTGTTCTTGTTTATATTGCTGGCAATGTAAAGGATAATGGAAACATTTGACTAAAAATAAACCCGATTATATTTAGTTTTTAATTCTTTAAAATAACAGAAAAAGGATTTTTTAAGTTTAAAAAAATCGATAAAATTATTTAAGAAAAATACCTTAAACCAAATGCACTTTTCAAAGTATAGGGTTTCTTTTTCATTTCACACTTGTTGAATTTTGATTGTAAAATAAATTATTTATTTTGATAGAGTTTATGCAGTAGTTTATATAAGCATCTCATTCTGGAAAAAAAAAGATGCAAATTCAATTTTTAAAATTCCTGCTATTGATACGAATAATCAAATGACTTATAGACGAAATATTTCTTTAAAATAGACATATGCTTGATCCCCAATTTTTCTCAAACAATTGTTAGCACAACGGATTTAAAGCGCTTGATCAAACTTGAACGAAATGTTTTTAGTAGCATTGGGAATCAAATCCAAGTAAAGACAGAATGAAAACGAGGCAGTCGCTGTCTGACATGACCACACGACTAAATGGTCTGCTTCGGTCGAAGATATCACAAATATTGTAACGACTTATTACAGCAATAAGAATTCGTACAAATGTTCCTAAAATATAAACATAACTATATAGTTATATCTCTAGAAAACTTTAATAAGATATATGTAAAAAAAGAATCTAAGAGGAAACTATAAGCAAATAGTAATCACTTTATAAAAAACTTGTACATGTTAAATAAATTATAACCTGGGACTCGAAAGGGAAATCTACAATATGAAAACATGTTTAAAATTATCAAAAAGATTTATTATTATAAAATTGAAATAGGCTGATAGAGATAAAAATGTTTTGTTCGAATCGCTTCAGATATTAAAAAGCAATTTATGAAGATATGAAAAATTTTATTTTTAATGTACTGATACTTCGATTATTCCTTTCAAGAAACCTTCAGTCAAAAATTTATTTCTTACGATACACTTAATAGATCAATTTAAAAGTCCCCGGCCTACCATAGTAATACATATTTTTATTACAAAATATTTTTTTAACATAATTCCGTTTAAGAGTGATACACTGATTATAGCGACACTCCAATTATTCGATACCATTTTTGTAGTACGATTTGTCCTTTGCTTCAAAATAGGCCTCAGTTTCGGCGATCACCTCTTCATTCGACGAAAATTTCTTCCCAGCGAGCATTTTTCTTAGATCTGAGGACAAGAAATAGTCGCTTGGGGCCAGATCTGGAGAATACGGTGGATGAGGAAGCAATTCGAAGCCCAATTCATGGATATTTGCCATCGTTTTCACTGACTTGTGACACGGTGCATTGTCTTGGTGAAGCAGCAATTTCTTTTTCTTCAAATGCGGCCGTTTCTCGGCGATTTCGTCCTTCAAACGGTCCAATAACGCTATGTAATAGTCGCTGTTGATGGTCCTTCCTTTTTCAAGGTAGTCAATGAAAATTATTCCATACGCATCCCAAAATAAAGACGCCATAACCTTGCTAGCCGACTTTTGCGTTTTCCCACGCTTTGGAGCGGGTTCATCGTGTGCAGTCACTCGGATGACTGTCGATTGGACTTCGGAGTGAAATGATGGAGCCATGTTTCAACCATTGTCACATATCGATGCAAAAACTCGGGTTTATTACGCTTGATCCTCTTCAAACACTGCTCCGAATCATCAACTCGTCGTTGTTTTTGGTCAAAAGTGAGCTCGCGCTGCACACACTTTGCACAGAACGTTCTCATACCCAAATATTCGTGAATGATATGATGTACACGTTCAGTTGATATCCTTAGAGTATCTGCTATTTCATTCAATTTCAATTTACGGTCACTCAAAATCATTTTGTGGATCTTTTTAGTGTTTTCGTCAGTAACAACCGCTTTTGGGCGTCCACAGCGTTCACCGTCTTCGGTGCTCATTTCACCACTTCTAAACTTAGCATACCAATCCTTGATGGTTGATTTTCCTGCGGCAGTGTCCGAAATTTCGGCATCTAGCCATGTTTTTGCTTCACTGTATTTTTCCTCTTAAAAAAGCATTATCAACACGCGAAATTCCTTTTTATAAATTTTTTTCACAATAACAAAAGTTGCTTCACTCAAAATGCTATAATTCACAAAAAAAAATGATCCGACAGCTGTCACATTTATACACGCATCTTTTGAGGGTTAGGGCTAACTAAAAAACATATGGATTTAATTCTAGTAGAGTCATGTTTGTGTCAGGCCGGGGACATTGTAATTGATCTGTTATTATTCATACGTTAACTTAAAAAACAAGTATTTGAAATTTATCGAATTTTATGGATCTAACAACATAGACGTAGAAAATTGATATTTTCATCTTTATATTTGAAATTAATTCATTAAATGGTTCTATTTTTCGTCCATTTATTGTGCTGTTACTTTGCTCACCGATAAAATGGTGCTACTTATTAAAATACAAAAAATGTCAAATAAACGATGACATATTTATTTTCATTTTTCGGCAGAAAAACTTGTCTTTATCCCAAAATATTTCAAATTTCCTAATTTATAGTGCATTTTTATTTTAATATATGAAATAATTTCGTATCAAATACGAAATTTAAAGTTTGCAGTATTACTAATATTTAGTTAATATAACAACAATCATTTGAAAATCATTCCAATAATTGTTGGAAAATATGTCATGGGAAACTCTTTGCTATTTTCAAATATTCAAATAATGCACTCGACAGTCCTTTTGCTAAGCGGACGACACCTGAGGTGATTCTCTATCTACCACACAACGCGACCTGATTTGAAGTGCAGCTTTGTCTATGCACACCGGTGTTTAATGGTACATGGACTGGAAACAACGACTCGATTGAACAAATGTGGTTTTTGACATTTTCGCAAAGATACCGGTTTCTGATGTATAAGAAATATAGAAAATTCTTTAAATTCAATTGAATCTAAATCAAAAAATTCCAATTAAACTTTCGAGGGTTGTAACGGATGTACGAAGTCTTAAAAAATGACAAAAAGACTTAATAACATAGCTGTTAATTTCATCTAATTATTCTTATTTCTTTTATAAAAGAAATTTAGATCCCTGCATGTTTAGAAATTTCTCAACATATAGTATAAATAGACGAAAGATAAATAATATTCTAAAAAGAAAACAGTCAAAAATCTTAAAAATACATTAAATTTTAAATTAAAAATTTATTTAATTATTCATTCTTTACATGAAATCCCTTTAAATTACATACCATAAATGATAATAAAACGAATAAAATAATTGTTTCGGCTAAATAGTATATAAATTAGCTTTTGATATTTATTTCTCAGATATATTTTGAAACTCTACAGTGATTCTTTAATTTAATTATATACAGTGACTGAAATTAAAACTACTAAAATAATTGTCTCTTTTGTGTATTATAAAATTTATCACTAAATTATGCACTAAGAAACCACGATATTTTTTTAAGTTTAACGGTTTTTTTGTCACTCATTTTTTCGAGTTCGTGATAACAACCTGAATGATTTTCTGGATTCTGAACTAAATTTCGTCTTTCATAGTAATTTTGTTAAGAAGCGGTATTTAAAAACTGGAATTAAACCCATTAGAATATTGTAAGAAGTCTTCAACGCAATCCATCGGAACGATTTGATAAGTTTAAACTTAAATTCTTAATTATTCGACTCATAATAATTTGAACGACAATGTTCTATTTCAAACATGTGATGTTATGTTGGATGGTAGTCATAAAAAGCTTTCTGTCTTTAATATTTATTTTCAGGTGGTTTTCTTGCTAGTTTATAAAATGACGACGATTACTGCGGAAAGTAGAAGAAAAATAATATCACATTGTGCGTCAACGCACATATATAGTCCCTATCCAGTATGAAAACGAAGTATTATATAGAAAGAAATGTTTAAACTACATTTCTTCCGACAAAAATCATTAGGAAATGGTTTTTCTTCAGATTGAATTCTTTAATATCCATTTGGATAATATTTCATTGAAGATTTCTTCTTACAATAATTACTTTTAGATATCGTTCCGGCAGTATGTGTAAGAGGATATGAAATATAGATGAGTTTTCTGAATGTTATTGTTTTAAACTAATGCCTTGTTCATGCATGAGTTTGATGATGCGTGGATAGATTTGCATTTAAAATAAATCTCTTCCAACAATCAAAAAATTGGTATGACACTTCCTTGGTATGTGTAAGTCGATAGGATTCAAGGTGATCTCAAAATATTACCAAATTCGTAATTGATCATGCACTTTTAAAGAATATGAAAAACTTTCGCTTTCAGAACAGTACAATAAATTTAGCTGTAACTCTAATATTTGATCAATACAAATCACAATTATTTGAAAATTATTCGAATATTTGATAGAAAATATGTCATTGGAAACTCTTTGCCGAGAAATATTTATTTCTAAATATTCAAACAATGCATTCAACAGTCCTTGTGATAATCGGATGACACCTGATCTGATATTTGTCACTCACAACACGAGACTGATTTACAGTGCAGAAGTGTCTCTACACACCAGTGTTTAGAGGTACATAGTATGGAAAAAACGACTCGATTGAGCTAATACGGTTTCTGACATTTTCCCAAAGACACCGGTTACTGATGTCTAAAAAATACAGAATGGTATTTAAATTCCTTCGATTCCAAATCATAAGATTTCAATTAAAATTTTGAGGTTTGTAACACATGTACGAAGATTTAAAAAATGACAAAAATACTTAACAATATAACTGTTAATTTCATCTAATTATTCTTATTTCCTTTTTAGAAGAAACTTAGTTCCATGAATGTTTAGAAATTTCTCAACATGTAGTATAAATAGACGAATGATAAATAACTAAAGAGACAAAAGTAAATAATATAAATAGACGAATGATAATGATAATGTTAGTTTTCTAAAAAGAAAACAGTCACGAATCTTAAGAAAACATTAAGTTCAAAACTTATTTAATTATTCATTCTTTACATGCAATCCCGTTAAATTACATACCATAAATGATAATAAAACGAGTAAAATAATTGTTTTGGCTGAATAGTATAAAAATTAGTGTTTGATATTTATTTCTCAAATATCTTTTGAAATTCTACAATTATTCTTTAATTTAATTACATACTGTAATTGAAATAAAAACTAATAAAATAATTGTCTCTTTTGTGTGTTATAAAATTTATCACTAATTTATGCACTAAGAAGCGACGATAATTCTTTAAGTTTAACGGTTCTTTTGTCACTCATTTTTTCGAGTTCGTGATAACAACCTGAATGATTTTCTGGATTCTGAACTAAATTTCGTCTTTCATAGTAATTTTGTTAAGAAGCGGTATATAAAAATTGGAATTAAACCCATTACAATCTTGTAAGAAGTCTTGAACGCAATTCATCGGAACAATTTGATTAAAATAATTGTCTATGCTGCATGTAATGAAATTTATCTCTCAATTATGCATTTAAAACGACGTTAATTCTTTAAGTTTAACGTTTTTTGTAAATCATTATTTCCGAGATCACTTCGTAAGTTTATGATAACAATCTGAATGATTATCTAGATTCTAAACTATCTTATTCTTTCATAGTAGTTAAAAAGCGAGATATAAAAATTCGAATTAAAGCCTTTAGAATCTTATGAGAAGTCTTGCAAGCAATCATTTGAATAATTTGATAAGTTTAAATTTGTATTCGTATCTATTCGACTCAACCTGATTTTAACGACAATGTTCTATTTTAAACATGTAATGGTATTTCGGATGGTAGTTATAAGAATTTTCATACCATGCTACTTGGAAACAAATTGTTTTCTTGCCAGTTCAAAAATGACGACAATGACAGCGGAAAGTAGAACGAAAAGATTATGCTATTGTGCGACATCGAATATATTGATATGAAACATGTTGATCGGAATCTAGGTGATCTTTAAATCTGAAATATCTTCGTCAAAAATCACATGTATGCCGACTCACACACACACAAGACTCGCACAAGTATTCACAAGACTCGATGAAGGACTACTTATTGGCGCTCGAAAATATCCATTTGAATTTTCAATTTTTTTTATTTCTGTTCTGTTATATTCTGTTAACACTGCTGGTTTGCCTTTCGATTATGTTTTCTTTCGAGCTGTAAGGTCAAGGCATTCATTGATGGATTAGTAGGTTCTAAAACCTCGAATGATGTTTCATATGTGAAGGGTTTGTTCTTATTTGTGGGCTAAAAGAATGCATTGGGCTGCATCGAGATGTCACACGTGTTTGATTTCTGTCGCCGGGGGGATTGGCTTGCTGTACTGAAGGCTGAGTACTGATGTGTCTTTCGAAGTCGCCAAAAACGGATCCCCAAATCGAACATTGAGTCAACACTTGCTGACGAATAAATATTTGATGTTTGCCAACTATACTGTAGGAACGGTTAATAACTTCTAAAGTTCTTTTCACACTTTTGTTTTGTGTTTACTCGTATTCTCGCGGATCGTTCATCTAATTCCCTTCTACTCCATGCTTCGAAATTTTCGAGAAAGGATCGGCACGTCAGTCCGTCATCAGTTGTTATGCAGCAAAGCTCCCGTCCGTCGTGAGTAATGTATTTGTGCTTTAAATAATGTTCAATGTCGGTGAATACCACTTTCCAACAATCGCATCTAAATTCCGTGATCAAAAGTAATGCTGTTTTCATTAAAAGTAACATTTCTTTCTACCTACCGACACACAGAAGTATATATTTGATTGGTTATTTGAATTTAATTGACTAATAAACATATCAATTATTTTAATGAATTAAGAGAAAATGATCCTGTTATTAAAGGATATCAGAAATAATTAAAGGTGCAAAGCTTTAAATGAATATAAATGTGTTTTCTTTTAAAAAAATTATCTCTTTAACAAAGTTTCCGACATTCTGATTTTTTATTGAAGAAGTTTAAAAAGTCATGTTTTATAAGAAAATATTCGCATGCTTCTGTTTAGATTAAAAGAAAATTGAATGTTTTTTTGATAAATCGATGTTATTAATAATAATGGTACAATCTCTATACAAAAAAATTTGACGACCAA
>BMAW01106710.1:0-25864 GCA_019974015.1 Nephila pilipes
GTAAATACACTTCCATATGATATCTGTGTCATCTCAGCAATCTCACGGAGCTTCCCTTTACGATCTTTCATTATAATTTTTGTCACTTCACTCACATTTTCCGGTGTAACGGCTTCCACAGGTCTACCCGAGCGTTCCGCGTCATTTGTGTCGGTACGACCACGTTTAAACTCGGCAAACCACCGACAAATCGTTGCTTTTGATGGACAAGAGTCCGGGTAACATTTTTCAATCCATTGTTTCGCTTGCACGGTGTTTTTACCCATTAAAAAACAATGTTTTATCAGAACACGAAACTCGGTTTTTTCCATTTTTTAAACAAACTACAAAACGACTTTACTCCAACCTCGATAACTCAGCTGTTTCTGGTCCGATCGACTTAAAATTTTGACACGTTTCAAGCAAAGATTAGTACTCTAGAAAGACCTGGTTACTGGTTTACTACGAGCGCCATCTCTGGGTTAGTCTCGGGAGTTATTGATTGATGTGTTAAGCTGATGAAACGTGCTCTTTTAACTGGAAACACAATGGTTCTTTAACTGATAAGTTCATATTTAATTAGGATTGTGAATTACTCTGAATAATAACATATATTCGCATATTTACCTAATTTACTTAATTCATGCTTATTGTAAAAGAATATCAGTTGGCTGATTTTCAATTTACTCTAAATTAAAATTATTTTATGATTGTTTTATGAATTTTTAACTTTTATTAATTTATAAATATTGTTTATAAATTTAATTTTTCTTTCACCAATTAATGTTGTCTAATTTTTTTAGATATTGAAGATTTTAGAATGAAGGTCAAAGTTTAAACAGTTTGAAGCTTAATTCGAAAAAAATTAAGTGTCAACCTGATTACACCTTGTCCGACATCGCAAAAAATGTTGACAACTCTGCAAGCTTATCAATATAATTTCAAGATAAAATAAGAAAAAGACGCGAAAAATGAAATTTAAAAAAATGCCTAGGCTTTCAAATTCTACACCTAGCAGTTTTGAAGGATCGAAAGAGGCGAATGTACATCCAGAGATACATTGGAAGAATGGAAGCTTATAGAATTGCTGAAAAATAGAAAAGAAATCTTATTTAATCTATTATGGAATGAAAGTTCTCATAGAATAGCCATATCATTGTTCAGTATTATAACTGATGAAAACAAACGAAGCAATATATTAAAAGGCAGCTTAATAAAGTAATTATTTTAAATAGGCTTTGGCATAAGGGGTTACTTAACTTAATTTTAAGCCATCTACAATCCATATTTGGGCAGGATTTCTTGTACAGCTAGAGAAGATCGAAATTCTTGAAAGTAAAAACCAGTTAATTAGTTGAAATTAATTTGAATATCCAAATTTTACTATGAATTCATTTGTGTATACTTTTAAGTTTAACTAGTTTCTCAGATTAATTATTTCATCTATAATTTGTAAACTTAGATTTTTGATGAAAATATTGTTCTGAATGTACACTCATGGACAAAAAAAATTAGCTCATCAAGAAGGAGTCGTCAAAATAAAACGAAAGTTTACGTACGTAATGACTACTTTGATATAAGTAAATGATTAGAAAATCAAAGAAAAATGATTATTTATTTCTGAGGAAAAGGCAAAAGAAAGGAGGATTTAATACCCTGTTGAACCCCCTGTAGCTCGAATGCACGATGCAATACGATCGGGCATTGAGGCATACAAGTTCTGTATGATATCTTGAGATATTTCGTTCCATATTTGCTGTAACCTTGTCTCTAGTTCGTTCAAACTCGTGGGATGCCTAACTCGCCTTCCCAAATGATCCCAGATATGCTCGATTGGAGATAAATCTGGGGATCGGACAGGCCAAGGAAGGGTAGTAACAGTGCGGAGATAGTCTTGTGACACCCTAGCTGTATGAGGCCGAGCATTGTCTTGTTGAAAAATGGCTCCTGGAAGCCGTTGTATGAGTGGCAACACATGTGGTTGCAGGGTGTCATGGACATACCGCTGGGCAGACATAGTGCCACGGATCAATACTAGGGGTGAACATGTATTGTAGGCAATGGTACCCCATACCATCACTCCAGCTGTGGGAGCGGTGTGTCGCTGTAAAGCAAAGGCAGGATTGAGGCGTTTACCACAGGGTCTCCACACATAAGCACTTTTGTCATCACTGCTGAGATTGAATTTGGATTCGTCGCTAAAGACGACCTGGTTCCATTCCGCTGCAGTCCAGTTTCCTTGTGCGCGGCACCACTCCAAACGGAGGCGTCGATGGGTGGGCGTCAAGGGCAGCACACGTAATGGACGCCGCGATCCCAAATGTCCTTCAGCCAGGCGCCTTCGTATGAAGACACAGCGGGCCCTAGTGAAGGTGCTACCCGTGCCTGGATGGCGGCCTATGAAGCAGTTGGCTGTACGCGTGCATTTCTTACGATGTGGCGTTCTTCTCGACGACTGGTCTGTCGAGGGCGTCCTGAGCCTGGTCTTAGTGTAAATGACATCTCTCTCGGATCCACTGGTTCCAACACCTCTTCACAACACAATCAGAGCAGCCTAATTGACGAGCTACTAGCCAAGCTGCCCACCCAGCTTCCATCATGCCGATGATTCTCCCCCTCTCAAACTGCGACAGCTGCTCATATTGTCTTCGAAAACGGCGTAATGGCATGTCTACCTCAGCTCTTGCTTTGTAAACAAATCAGCACACTCAAACAAGCTGTGGTTACCTGTTTTATACTCCACGGAGAACGAAGTTAAACGCCCTCTACCGGCTATACGTAATGCGCAATGACGCTGCATTTCTAATAATTTGCATATCTTCCCGATATGTACCTTCATGCCAAGTTTCGTTACGATCCCGCAATTATTCCTTGGTGCGCTATTTCTTTTGTCCATGAGTATATTATGTGTTCTGGGTAGCTTTGCACCTGATAGTTCTTAAAGAAGTAATTAATTTTTATTTGTTTCTAAACTGATTTCATACCTTTTTAATAAATTAAAGTAACTTGTTGTTTTTATGAATTACTGAAATTTTTTTATGTTTACCATCATTTTATATTTCATCATCTAGTTCAGAGAGTAACCAGCACCTCAAATTTAATATTTCAATTTTGGGAAAGTACTCTTCATAGATTAGTTGCCCTTTGCTTTGTAGATTAATTCTCTAATAATTAGATACGTGTAAATTTTATTAGTTCTGCTCTTATTTAAAATCATTTACTTAAAAAGCCTTTAAATTATTATTCAAAAAGCCTTGGTTAAATAATGCATTATGTGTAATTTGCACTAATTACATAATTAAAATATTAATAATTTAACTTTCTCAAATCTACTATTATGCTTTAGATATTTGATCCAAAACTATTATATGTTAGTTAGTGTACTGTGTAAAATTATGTTTAAAACAGTAATAAATTTTTCATGTTTAATCTTTATTTGTTTTTTTGCTTATTTGATTGCTTTTGTATGAATTAGAAGTATATATCATGTATTTAAATTGTTGATTGATTCATGTACATCATTCGATTGAATATATCTTGAGCAAGTACCTGAAATATTTTGCATTTTATAAATTTACGGTAAAATGTCATTGTGTCTAATGAATTAAAAACTCTATTTTGTAGATTATGGCAAGTTAAAACTAATTATATGTTATTTTTATTCACTTTGCACAAATATAAATGGTTTTGTATAGATCAAAATAATATTTAGATTACTTCGTAACACATGGCTATTATTCAAATAACCATAATAACCATCTTAATTTTTTAAATCTGTTGTATTTAATGAATGTATAAATATTTTTAAAAAAACATTGTTACTAAATGTATTATATATATGGTTGGCAAGCGGTTTTTTTTTGTTAATAAAGATAGATTTGACCAAGCTGCGTGAATGTTTGTATTTATTACTTTGTGTTTTGTAATTTTTTTTGAATATTGAGTGTTGTAAGAAATAGATTTAATATTCAATTTACAATCAGTCACAGCATCCAGACCATAGGAAAATATTTTTTGGGCATATGTATGAAATATAAGCAATATGAATACATTTTGGATTTTTACGACGAATGACAATGAAATTTTTTATGACATTTTACTTCAAGGGTATGTTTATTAATATTCTAAAACATATTCAAGACTAACAATCAACTCGTTTATTTAAACTTTACATCAACAATATAAATGTATATATATATATATATATATATATATATATATATATATATAGGATTTTCGAGATAAATATTAAGCAATACATTTTTATTTCTTCAATCTACTTTGAAACCAGTTCCTCCGATACTCAATAGATGTCGTCACGAATCAGAGTCATGTGATAAGCTCATGTAGCGCCACCTATCATAGAACAAAACTAAGTGACACTTCGTTTTCGCTTTCTTCTCTCTTTTCCGCCACTTCACTTCTCCTTCGCTACCCGCGTCGGAAGTAAACTTCAAACGCCTGAGCGCGTTCCAGTGCCCATCGCCAATATGGGTTAAATGAGGCAGCCATCTATCTTTATCTGACGAACTGGTCAACTTACTTTTCATACCATAGTGTAAATACTTTTCACTCTTCATCATCTCTCCTAATAAACAAGTAAAGCTACTGGCCATCATGAATATCATCAACAACATTGTAATCATTACCCCCTAGACAGCCAGCCCATTGCGACGAGCCATCGTAGATTCGGGATGAACAATCTCCTTCACCCCAATATCACACCACACACACATATATGTATATATAGGATTTTCCATCTAATTATTAAGCAATTAATTTTATTTTCCAATTTACTGTAAAACCAGTTCCTCCGATACTCGATAGAGGTCACCACGAATCAGAGTCATGTGATAAGCTCGTGCAGCGCCACCTATTCTAGAACAAAACTGAGTGACACTTCGTATTCGATCTCCTTTCCCCTCACTTTTCCGCTTCTCTTCTCTTTCGCATTACCCGCGTCGGAAGTATACTTCAAACGCCCAAGCGCGCTCCGGCGCCCATCGTCGATATGGGATAAGACTGCCATCTATCCGTCTCGGAAGAATTGTTTACTCCTAATAGAGACAACCTGTACATAGCGCAAAGTGTGAATATCTTCATCTCTCCAAATATTAAACGAAGTAAAACAAGTTGAGTCTCATCACTGAATTCCTACGAAATCATAATAGAGTCCGGTAATGGAATTACCCCCTTAGACAACCAGCCCTTTGCGTAAGTGCAAACCATCATAGATTCGGGATGAACAATCTCATCACTACGCTTTCTTCATATATATATATATATATATATATATATATATATATATATATATATACACAATATATTATTTCCATTTAGAAAAATTATATTCAGATTTTATTTAAAATATTTACTCAAAAAAATCCATTTAAACAACATCTATAATTTTTTAACTATTTCATATGATTATTGACATTCTACATTTAAAACACTTATCAAAAATATTTTTTACGCACAAGTTTTTTAATACATTTTTTTCAATTCCATTTCAACGAGTGGAACATAAGACAAATAGGAGCACAGAAAACAAAGCAAGAGATATTGACAAAAGTATAATTTATCAATATCCCTTAAGTGATATTTCAAACAGTGTTCTTGCTAGCCATTGTGTTCTAAATAATTGCGAAAAACCGAAAAGTTTCCCCATCCTATTTCTAATAAATCCCCTTTCTAATTTAATCCTACATTTTTTTTTTTATGTTCGCACAGACTTTTTTTTTTTACTTTACCAATAAAAATTTTATTATATTTAAAAAAAGAGATACTTTTCCTAATATCCCTTATATTTCTCTATTCTTTTTTTTCTGAATCTATCAAATAATAAAGGTTCAAATTTTGAGTTTCAAGAGCAAACATACTAGGACTTCTTTGTACAGATAATTTCCAATTCAACGATACTTACAAACTACACCAAAATTTAATAACATAGGCTAAAATATAATTGAAATATGCAGGAGCAATATATATGTGTATATATATATATATATACTCCTTCATTTTAATTGATGGAAATTCAAGCTGAATCACTCCACGTTCCGGTTAAAAGGTATGGATATTCTAGATTCAATGATGTATGAAAACATGACTGACGTTAGATATTTCAAATAATTAAAAAAACTCAAAAGTGGCAAGGAGTTTTTAATAAGAATTAGAAAGAGGAAAATTTCCTATAATTTAGAGAATAAACACAAATCATCTCCCAAACATAAATCGAATCCCCAGCTTTTGCACACTGAAATAATAGGAAAGATCTCCAGACGTACTAACATGTTCTTTACTCGTAGTGGTAAAATAAAATTTGGCACATCTGATTCCGTTTGCGCTGCTCAAATTTTAGGAGCGGAATTTTTTTTGAATATATAGGTAAAAGTCAGTATTATATGGGTAGGATTCACATCCCTATTTCTTCTTCATGAAATACCAACAACTATACCTATGGTTGATTTGCACCCAAACTACAGCTTACTATAGCATGCTTACAGCTTATTAACGATATCGAAATAATTGAAAGGCATCGCTTTATAAAATTTGGCAGTTATCAGGAGGTTTCTCCTCCATTCTTGGTACGAGTCTCCCAGAATGTATTAAACATTGGTTTATCAACCACTGTATTCAAAATTTCATAGAAAAATCCCGTTAACGAAATGCTTTAGCTTCTTCCATTCCTTCCGATCTCGCAAAAACCTGTAATTTGTATGAATTGTGGAGTGTCTCACATATTTTAGTGTACGAATGCTTTAAAGCAAAGCATTCGTACACTAAAATATATAAAATTGTATAATAATATAAAATATATAAAATTGCAAAGAGGATCATAAAATTGTAAAGAGGATCATCCTATCAATTCTCCTCTGTGTACTATTTTCACTGAAGAAATATTATCTTAGAATTTAAATGCACTCAGCATTTATCTATGGGTGAGGAGAGACGTATTTTCTATAAAACTTATTCTGAGAGTTATTAAAAATATCGAAGACAACAGCACCAAGTCGCAATAAGCAAGACCCGTGAAAAAGATTGAAAAACATTGTATCAAATTTGCAAGTAACTTTCGAAAAACAAACAGAGGCGTTTTTGGAAACTGTTAAATAAAGGATGGAAACTACGTTTTCACAACTAAGCAGCGTTTTGGAAGCTGGGAAGCTGTCTACACCTCCTACCAGAAAATAAAAAAGATGATTCAGTGAATCAAAACTTTTATACACCCATTCTAGGTGTCATCAAAAAAATGATACATCTAATAACATAAAGATTAGATAGCTGTGAAAAAATGTTTCTCACCATACCTTTAAATTTTTTGTGGATAAATATTACCCACAAAAATGTAAATTATTCTTGCTATCCTCAAGAGAAGGTGTAGATATTTTTGTAAATTACTTTTTCTTACATTTATGTTGTTTCCGCAGTGGAATTGTAGAAACATAGAGATCAAATCCATTTGGCTCTACATTGCTTGTTTACATAGATGTTTGAATCTTTCAAGAAATTTATTTTAAAGCTGGGTGACAGATTGTATTTTACAGGAAAGATTTTTTTTCAGACAAGAGATCGACTTTACAAACAAGGAGGAAGACTGCTTATAGCAGAACCTGATAAATATCTTTATCAAAAAATCTTATAGTAGTACCACACTTTGAAATTTAACTGTTTATTATACAATAAATAATTTCTCCTTTTATATTATAAATTTATATGCATCTAGGGGTCTTAATATATTATTAAAAATCCCCTGTTCGGAAAATTTGACCGACCCAATCTTTATCTTTGGAGATTTTAGCCTGCATCATCAAATAAGGGATTCCAATCACATATAACAATACAGTATTGACTTTGGGGAAGGGTTAACTGACTCCAACTTTATACTTCTTAACACTATAGCTCGAACACATAGATGTGATATGGGTGCTGCTGCACTTAGTGATCTTACCTTTTTTTCTGCCATCGTTTTGGTTGCACAAATACTTGCATCATTGACAGCTCCTTCAATAGTGATCACTGCCCTATCACCGCGGTATATAATTTTCACAGCCTTCATCATAGAAATATAAGGAGAGTGGATTGGCGATCAGTAATGAAGCAAGTAGAATCTACATTACGCAGCAAAGAAAAAAAAATAGTTGAGAAATTAGAATTTCAAATAGAAATTCTGTACCTTGGGAGAACTATGCTTGCAATAATTTCTACAAACTCAATAATTTTTTTTGATGAAAAATGCTATTCATGATATTTTTAATCAACTATGGATTCAATACAAGCAATATTCCAGCATACTCAGATTTCCTCATAAGACCTCAGATGTGAATCCTGAATCAACTGTGAATATATTTGAAATTCCTAATAGATTTGTTACTCATCTACGAATACAATCCAACCTTCTTGCGTCCAATAATACTTCTCACAAGCCAATTCCATTCGATTTTCTCGTCAAAGATAGCTACTTACTTAATAAGTCATTCCACATCTCTGAATTAGTTGGGGCTATAAAAACTTCCAGTAATACAACTCCAGGCTATCCCAGATTCCTGCTAGAAAAAAATGGTTGTTCTGAAATATTTTCAACAGTTGTTTGATAATTCAGGAGTCAGACAGTCATGGAAACAGGCCATTATTCTTCCCATTCCAAAATCATGCAAATATAAGACTAAAATCTCATTTTATATACTTATAGCCTTGACTTGAGTTTTATCTAAAACGTTTGAGAAATTTTTAACCGGTCGTATAACTTTTTTTCTGATTATAGAACAGAACCTTCATCCTCATCATTATGGATTTGTTCCTTTTAAGGACAGAAGAATAGTAACTTACCTAATTTATAAAACAATAGTGGGTACAAAGTTGAGGAAGAAATACTTCGAGGGAATTAGCCTAGATGTTAAGAGTGCCTATGATTATATATAGATAGATGGTCTCCTTTACAAATGTCTACAAATTGGTATTAAAAGGAGAAATAACTCTTCGGATTCATGAATTTCTATTTTATAGATCTTTTCAAATTCGATGGAGGGCGTTCTTTAAAAAAAAAATCTTTTTAAGGGACTTCCTTATGTGGCAATATTTCATCCCCAATTTCACATACAATTTATTACTTTTTTTTTTGAAACATTAAAATCTGGAGTGAAATGCTCTATTTATGAGGATGATATTTTTATTTATGGTTCACCTCAATAACTTGGTATCATTTGTCGTACGTTACAAAACATATTGGAAAGAATTAATCAGATAACACTTCTAAATACTGAAAATTAAACTTAAGCCCCGGCAAAAGGAAAATATCAAAGCTTTCAATCAAAAGAATTCGAACAATTCCTAATTTAATATTGGCTGAGTGCTTTCTCTCATGACAATCATCCATCAAATATTTAGGAGTACACTTTTTCAAACGGAACCACCACGATCATGAATCAATTAAAAATAAAACTCAGAAAAAGATTAATGCCCTTAAAAGTATGCCATACAAGTATTATGGGGGAAGAACTGGAAATCTTATTCAATTAACCAACAGTACCATTTGTAGTACTTATTTTATACCTGTTACATCATAAATAAATGGCCGGATCATCAATTAAAACTATAATTTAAACCAAAACTCTGAGAATCACATTGAATCTTTCACAATGGACCCCAAACATTGTTCTGGTAAAAAAAAGCTGGACATGAAATGCTCTCAGTGAAAATAAGATTTTGGCAAATATATTTTTTTATTACTCAAATAATAAACTTTTTTATTACTCAAATAATAAACTTTTTTATTACTCAAATAATAAACAGGGTAAATATTTTATGCATCTTAATAGACCTGGTGCAGTAAAGTTAAAAACACTGGAGGGTGACAAAAATTGTGTTGAAAATATCCTTTCAATATAGTTGGAGAACAGATTATATTTATCCCCAGACTAATCCATTTAATTGCTCTTCCATGCATAATTTATTCTACAATAAAGTTCACTTTACTGGAAGATAATAAAATTTGTACTGTGTGTGAAAATATCCTTAGAAATTTGAATAACAGATCATATCTATGCCAAGACTAATCAATTTTACCATTCTTTCATCCCTGATTTTTACAAATGAATTCAGCTTTCTAGACAAAAATCTGCCAACCCCTATAATAAAATAATAAATAGCTCTTTCAATGAAATATTAAAAAAAAAAAAAGATTCCGGGAATTTTTCATTACAGCTACAGATGTATTTAAAAGCCTTCATATTATTTATATAACAGTCGTTACTCAATATACACTCGTAATTCCTCCGCATATAAAATAAATCCGTTCAACTCCTTCTTCACGGCTGAAGATCTGGCTATTTGTCAAACCTTGGATGAACAAACAGAAACGAATCTGCTCATTTATCATCAGTTTATCTGCGTTACAAAATTTCTCTATCAAATCCCTTAAAGTGATTCATGGACCAGCCAATAAGATTCTCATGCATTCACATTGTAATACGCAGTCGGTATTCTTTATAATCCGAGCGACTCAGAAATGTTTTAGAATGAGCTAGTGGATAAAATTGCAAGAGCAATAACAGAATTTGATATAAATATCGTCTGGGCAGCCTCAGAAGACATTCATGCATACAATTATGAAAACAGACTAGAAAAAATTTTGGAAACTTTTACAGCAGCAAATACTTTGGCGTTTTGGGGAATGTACTGATCGCTGATATAAAATCTAACAGGACAATAAACAGAAGAATCTGGGAATCTGATATTTCAACAAGGTGATAATAACACCTGGTCTTTTAAAAAAATCGATTTGCAGGATAACACAGTTTGTTCTACTTATAATAGAAATAATGATCTGGAACAAATTCTGTTAGCATGCGTATGTACTTTCCATAGAAATGATAATAACACCTGGTCTTTTAAAAAAAATCGATTTGCAGGATAATATAGATTGTTCTACTTATAATACATAGAATTAATGATCTGGAACAAATTCTGTTAGCATGCGTATGTACTTTCCATGGAAATGAACTCTGGGACATACTCCAATTAGACTCCCGATTAGTTTAGAACTTTTTTTTCGAATAAAATTACTTTTTAAGAAGGGATAATGTGGTCTTTGTTGCCCTACATCCTTCATCAATCAATCAATAAATAAAACAAAGTAAAAAATAAAATAATCACATTATTAAAATACACCATAATATGTATTTCAGTTGCGACCTCTTTAAGAATTCCAAATATTCCTTCCCTCTACGTGGAGCGTGAACACGTGTTATAAACCCTTATATTTAAATACTACTATACTATTCTAAACTATACTATTATTAAAAAGTAATTTTCTGTTTTGACTTAATTCTCGGTTAAAAGGAAATTTTGCGATTTTTTTGGCGTAGTAACAGTTTTATTCGGGCAAACATTATTTTTCTGTTACTCTTAAGGTATTAGTGTTTTTGGTAACCATTAAGATAGTTTGGCGAGCTATTTTAAAAGTCGTTAAACACTGTATAAGTCGACAATCTGCATCTTATTCAAGGGTGGCTCAAAACGTATCTGTGTTAGACAACATATGGCATTTCTAAAGTTGGTGTTACCACTGAATGCTCTCATCTGCAAAATGGCGCCAAAATATACTCGTATCACATCTCTCATTTCATTCATGTAATAATGTCATATTTTTCTCTGTTTCATTCAATTTGAAATTTCTGTGTTGAATGAGTTTGGCCACACCTCTTCAAAAACACGTGGCGCACTTTTTTATTTGTTGACTGGTTATAGCTGAAATAATAATTTCAACTTCTGGGTTCCGAGCGCCCCACTACGATGGAAATAACATTAGGAATGATGAGAGATTTAGTACGTTGTGTGTTTTGAGTTCTGGAGTTTCGACTCTGAAAAAACTAATTTTGACCTTAAATTCAAAGTTGATGCCCGAAACAAATGCAACCTGGCTTTTCTCAAAGAGCACAGCTCCATTGATAACCAGCCTGTTTTTCGGATGATGAGGTGTACCACAAACAAAACTGATTGCAAATGTCGGGTCACAGTAGTTTTAAAAATACTGTATCAATGAATGCAAGGAAATAAATGTATTATGCTTGGAAAAAACCTCGTATGTATTGATGGTTGATTAGGAAGGTAGTTCAAAACGTACCTGATTTTGATGTCAGATGACGTTTCTGTAGGAAGTTGGTGCGACCATTGTGAGCTGTTATCTGTTAAAAGGCACAAAAACAATTTTCACCCTGATTCATAAGTTAGTTTGTATTTGGCAGAAATGGCTATGAAATTAAAAGTTGATTGTTGACGCTTCGAGTTGTTGGTACCGTTTTGTATTGATTTGTTATCGTCGATGAGGTTCGATTCATCTTTATACACCGAAATGAAGCAATAATAGAAACAAGAAGCTCTATCCAATGAATTTGCTCCAAAGAAAGCTAAGACGGTCTCAACGGTAGGAAAAATTATAGTGACAATTTTTTTATGATATGGAGGGAGCCCTAGCCCCTCAAAAAAAGTAAAGAAAATGAAAAAAAGGGAAAAGCGATCGCTGGGTAATATAACAATTACCCCATTCTAATTTTCCATTCCTAACACGGGAACTTTTGGAACCACTATCATACAGTGTAAATGATCTGGTAACTGTCAGAATCTAAATATTTTATTTAATAAGGGCGTCCTTGAATATTAAATAATATTAGAACTAGATCTAGATTTCAAGAAGCTTGAATGTCGTTCCGGTACGGTTTGGATACAAAATTCAGCAAACGGAAAAAAAAAAATGGAAATGTTTGCTTTAATTATTACAAAAATATTTGTGTACAACTTTTCATTTAAATCTTGATGGCATACGTGTCTTATAAAATCTGTCGTTGAAGAACACATTTTATCTCACTTCAGAGAAAATAATGAGATTTGTTTAAGTTTTTCATATGCTATATATATATATATAAATCTGTTTTCTTTATATGTTAGTACGATTATTATATAAAAAAGGTTAACACCTTTTGAATGCTTTTTTATAAAGCAGTCGAGTGCTGTTATTCGTCATAAGAATTTAGAACTGAATAACTTTAATGAGGATAGCTATATGTGAATTCACCGGAAATAAACTGATTTTAGCACAATTCAGTAAAACAAAGGAATTTTTTAAAAGTACACAATTACAAAACTTAATGTTATATAACTATATAAAATTTTTAATGCAAAACCCCGATTAGCATTTATTCGGTATGTTGTATCATGTTGTCTTGCTAAATTTCTCTCACTTTGTATTTTCTTGCCATTCGCGGCAAGTCTAACTTTTATTATTGTAAATTAATTTATTATGTGAACCCATATTTACACTATCGGAAAAACTAAACAGAGAAGAAAAATGAATGGCTCATAAAGAGAGAGTAATTTGGTAACACTTTTTGTGAGCATGTGTATATTAAATATATATGACGCACAATACTTATAAATGTGTAATGTATGTTAATGCTCATTAACATATGTTTACTTTATGAATTAATGTAAGCGTAGAGTGAGGTCCTTAACCAGAGGGAGACCAGTTAGGACAATGCCCAGACTGGAAAAATGTGTTTGCCTGTACTAATAGATTCCTTTATCCGTCCATTTTAAATATTTTTTTAAACACGTTTCTCGTAAGTAAATATGACAGAAACAGATGAAAAACAGTCAGTCATAAGAAATTTCTTTAACTCTTCCGCTTAAGAAATTATTCGTTCATATTACAATAATAATATTATTCTAGCATTATTATATTATTAGTTAAATAATTAAATCATTAATTTATTTAGATCCTACGGTTTTAATAATAAAAATAAGAAATTGAAACGCTTCGGATATTCTTCAAAAGTTATTTTAATATGTGTTTTAGCCCTGTATTATACAGCGCTGTCAACTTTATTCGATTTGTCCTCTTTGCTTAATTGCTTTGTGTAAAAATGACCTAGATTAACATTGTTTCATTTAGAGTTTTGACCTTTAGGAACCTATACAAAATACTAATGAGTTCTTACTGTATCCTATCAGATCTTAAAAGTTTCGAATGAAATACAATTTAATTTTAAACCGCAATTCTTAATTTATAGATGATTTTTTTTGAAATATGAATTTTTTTATAAGGAACACAAAATATTAATTTGCAATGCGCTTTTATTCAGCATCAAAGTACAGTATCTTCTGAACGAACATAAAATATGTACAGAATATCAACACAATCAATAAATATCATATAAAATGTCTATAATGTATAATATGTAGTAATTACATTTGTGTGTGTGTATAGAAATTTACAGCTTTCTTTCAAAATGGACAATTTATTGGTATTTTGACGTTAATCATCACTTCTATTTACATTTACATTTTTTACTTATATTTTCGTATTTTAAGAAATCTATAGAACTGTAAATTAAAAAAAAATTCTTACTTCTTCTGCTATAAAAAAAATCGCAGAGAAATAGTCGTATAAAATAGGAATTTAATTGAAAAATGTCTGTTATTGACATTCATTTGCAAATATCAAAAGTGATATTTTTTTACACGTACACAAAAAAAACCACTTTGTTCCAGTCCTTTAAAAGGACTTTTATTCCAGTCGCTGATTAAAAACAATGCATTATCTGAATTTTACATCACCTTTTGCAATTTTAATTCTTGGTGAAACAATCTAATCTACATTTCACTGATTTCCTTTTTTCATCGAAATGATATGGAAAATAGAATACAAAAATAACGATTTTTTCACCCGTTTTATTGAAAAACAATAAGAAATATAAAACAAAAACTTGTCTGACATCATCTTTAGTTTCATAACAAAGGCAACTAAAATAAAATGCGAAACAAATGAATCTGCACTCCTACAACGAAAATGACTTTTCACATTTTTTAAAAACACTAGCTTTAATACATATATAAAATTATAATGATCAATATTATACTTTTTAAAATTCTAAGCTATGGTTATATACGATAATATCGTATAATAGAATGCCACATCAACTGAAATATAAACAAATATATTTTTAATCATTGGTTTGAAAACAATTAAAAAAATTATTGCTATAATTTCAAATTTGGAAAAAAAAAAAAAAAAAAAACTCGTTTAAAAATATAAAAATAGAACAGTGCGCTTTCTTGTTCGAAACCACACTTTTTTTTTTCAAATGGAAGCTTAATATAAAAATTGTAATAATTCCTTCAAGGATATGTGAATTCAATTTAACAGAAATCGACGATCAGTTTGAAACGCTCCGTTTTACAAGTTTTTGTTTATTTATTTTTAATTTTTAAAAGCTTATTTTTTCAAACTGCGGCATGATTAAAAAAGATTCTTTTATTTCACGAATAAAAAAATTCTAAGAACATCATAATCAAGCTTCAATTTCTTTTAAAGAACACTTATATTTTTCAAAACATAACACATATTTGTGTTTTCTCAACTTGTATGCCGCATCAATAATTGCATATAATGTGAAGTATACAACCGCGGAATAAATGTAAAGAATAGGATTTTCATAACAAAAAAAAAATTACAAAAAGTGAATTCATGATAGTTTCCAACTCAGACGAATAACTAAAAAAATAAATAAACACATCATCTGCAGCGCAAGCAAAAGAGTTTATCGACACGTGATTTGTCACCGCTGTCTCCTTTGTTTATTGCAAAACGAGTTAATGTTTCTCGGCAGTTTTCTTTCTGCTCGAAAGTTTTATTTTTAATTCTGCATAGGCAGCTGAAATTTTGAGTTTTATCACAAACGGCCTATTAAAATGATTTACATGTAACCGCTTCTGCACATTCTAATATATTTTTCGTAGAATTTTTCCATTTCATTTACACTCCACTCTTTACCATTAAAGTTGACGTTGTCACCACCATAATCGGATGATAGAATTTCTTTAGGTATGGATTTGTGAAGATTTTTCAAGCTGTTTCCATGGAAGTGAACCTAGAAACAAATGGAAAAAAAATGTAAATCTAGTTTACACAAGCAATTAAACTTTTAAGTTATAGACTCAGATAAATTATATATTAAATTAGTAAAGTTACATTGAAGATCGCCATAGTTCCATTCGAACTTTAGTTGCAGATCTAAGCATTTTTCGATATGGAATTTTTTAATTACTGATGAATATGAGTGCCACAGACCTAAAAAAAGAATTTTTTAAAAATTTTTAACTTAGGTATATGGCCATTGCATGTAATACAGACGCTTGGCGGTTTCAGCGTTAATTTCAAAGTTAACCAACAAATGGTTCTACTAATTCGAAGAAGTAAAGAAGCTTAAGACGTGCAACGAGTGGGATTTGGCGAAAATAACCTTTCTCGAGATGAGGTGATCATTGTTTTCATGGTTTCCTAAGACAGTCGTTGTCATTTTGATTTGGTAAGTTTACCAGCTCTTGGTATGGTTAACGAATAGAAATAGTGTTGTTTAATATTGATTATGTCGGAAAAATATAGCTGCAAGTAATATGACCTCTGGTGACTGTGTTATTTTCACTAAAAATACCTACATACACACTTTTTTTTGTTTCATATATATATATATATTAAATTTAATGTTTGTATTATTTTGCGCTTGCTCATTGTATATTTATCTCTTTTATCGTCTGTTCGACATGCCACCAAACTGACAAAAGATTAAGAGGAATTGACACCAAGAAAATATGAACTTGGCTTCTTTTCTTATTTACGTTTTTGACTCCTTTCTAACAGAAATGAAGTTCTGTTTATAAAAAAATATTGAAGTCGCGCGTCTATATTCATTGCGTAATTCAAGTACAACTTGGTAGAAAAAGATTTATAGAGAGAAATATAGCAAAATAGCTATATACCTTCATTAGCTACATTGCCTGCAAAAAAGGTGTTTTGCAGAATTTTAAATTTGAAAGTGAAAATCTAAAGTTACAACCAAAATTCTTCTAAAAACTTAGAGATGGTACTAATGATCACATGTTTTTCATTTGTTCAACTTAATTTCAGTCATCATAATTTTAGTTTGAAATAAGAGTGACCGTATTAACCTCAGGTACCCACCTCTTTTATATATTGTATGATAATTGAAAAATGTAGAATGATATAATCACCTAGCGATTTCTAAAATTGTACTATTATCAAAACTGAAGTTCTTTTTACTTATTTATCTAATCTGTGACGTTGGGCTATTCGTCATTTTCTCCTCACTAACCTCGGGGAGTTATACGAAATTGAATTGCTTAAAATAACAATTTCTTCCCAACCAAAATGCTGACAAAGGAATGTTATTTGCTTGAAACTCTTATATTAGTTTTGTGGATTGAAACGGATTTTATGTTAGAAAAAAAGAATAATAATCAGGATAAGAAACAGCTGTTTTTGAATTAATTGAATCACACAAAAGAAGTGGTAAGCTAAGTATTTATTAGTTGATCCACAGTTAGAACTGGGACTCGAGATAGGTCGACTATAACTATTCATCATGAACTAATAATAAAACATTTTGGTTTTTTTACTTACGTGACTTTAATTGGAGTAAGTCTTTATTACTTGTGATAATTTTAACTAAAGTATGGCGCAAAAACAGGGTAATGAAGGCCATTCATTACAAATTCTTTAAATTGCTTTTCTTTTCACGTGAGGAAAAGCAGGTGGAGAATTACGGACAAAGAAAAGCGTCGGTTGTCAGTTGAGGTTGGAGTGGTCCGAGTTGGACAACTCAACAAATACAAAGAAATGTAATAAGCAATAATTTACGCCATAAAAAATTTGCAATGGGAATGGAATTTAAGGCTCTAAAATTGACTTACTCTGCCTTTTATTTTGTCCGTAAGGAAGAGCTTGAGAACGGACCAAACGTACTGAAAAATCGACGATTCGTTAAAGAAGTGAATTCCCTTGAATCGGATAGGTAGACAGTTCTGAAACAAAAACAGTAGATTATCAAAAATCTCCCCAAAATTAAAAATCTTTATCTACTCATAAAATATAATATTATACTATTTTTAAAATTCTTTATACAGAAGTAATCTACAGAAAAACTCATCTTCGATCTTTAATATAGATTGTTTTCATTTAGTTCGTTACAAAGGTTAAATTAATGACAAATTAATAGATTGAGTGTCACAGTCCAAATGGTTATGACACAACATAACAAAAGTTCGGTAGTGTTGATAATAGTTTATCTCATTATTGTATATAATGTGGTATATGCGTCAGGTTTAAGAAAATTTAGTCATTTACGTTTAACAAACAATAAACTAGGTTACTGAATTATATTTCATAACATATATGCTTTTATATTTTATGACACAAATCTACTACATTTTTTTTAAAAAATATGATACCTAATGTCTAAGAATAGTTATATACGCATAAGAAATAGATTTTTCAGAAACTGTGAGCTACAAGCCTTAAGTATTTCTGTAGAATAATACTTTACATTATGACAGAAAAATTTTAAGGACAGATATTGAAGAACGCTGCCCATGAAATAGAACTGTATCATGAAACAAACAAACAAAAATGGCAATAATATGTAACAAGGAGTATTCAGAGAGGAAAAAAAAAAGAATAATCCAGAAAAAAAAGAGGTTTTGAATTTTACATTCTATGTGATGCCAAAGACTTGTTCAGACATAATACAACATGATTTAATATTGACAATAATTTTGTCAATATTAAATCATGTTGTATTATGTCTGAACTATTATGGCAGTTTGGGAGGTTAACCTTTTCGGGACGGCTGTCACTTATGACGGAGTGAAAGAGCACTTTCTTGTCCATTCCCGTTCTTACACCGTCATACATTAGTGTCAGAGTAGTGGAACATTTGAGAAACTAATATTTTGATCACAGGATGGTAATATATGTCCATAAAATTTAAGATTCATGTAGATTTGACTTTCTACTAAAAAATGATTATTCATTTGCATATGAATTTTAATTTCATAAACATAATGTAAAAGAGTTGTTCTCAACCCACAGGCTTCTTGACAGCTTTTTAAATAATCACGTGATATATGTTGACAGTTGATGGAAGAATTTTAGTTTTGCAAGAGCTTTGGTTATTTGGGTTTGCAGTCCAGTTTTTAATCGAGAATCAGACTTTGTATAAGGGGAGTTTTGAGATGTGTTTGTGTACACACACATATGTGTGTGTGTGTGTGTACTCGTATGTAATAATTTCACATAAATTTAATTTTATTTCATAATTTATCCTATATTTTAACTATCACAGTATGGAGTTCATCTTTATTTCCTGATATAATTCCATTTAATCTTTTAATTTATTCTACCATGAAATTTCTAAATCCATTTAGTCAGTGGTTCACACGCTTTGAAGCAATAGGGATAATTCCTATTAGACTTTTCGTCTCAGTACAAAATGCCTAAAGATCCCTACATTCATGACCTCGTAATTTGAATAATAATTGCCTTAATTTCCTAAAGAGGGAACATTATAAGTCTCTTCGTTGTTCCAAGCAAATGTTAGAAAACTGAAATGAAACATTGTTCCAAGCAATACTCAATTCAACAGGGAGGGGATGTATATCAATTGCAGTAATGAATGAAAAAAGCAATCTTTTCCGCAGAATATCAATGTTTCTCTTTGTATTATCACGATGATGCTGGAGGGGGAGTATGCAGCGACTCTCTTCAACAACACTGCCAGAAGTTAAAATGCCTTACTAAAGCCTAGACGCTTGAGGGAGACGTCTCTCTTTGCCTGGTTGATAAAGTTGCAATAAAAAGTGACCGGGCAACCTCCTTCTTCGGACCCAATGGACCAGAGTTTGAAAAAGCCTCCAAGGTCAGCTCTCTCCTCCTCCCTTCACCGGGTAGAAAAACACTTGAAGCCGAAATAGAATTATTGTCCATTTCGCAAATACGGGCTCTTCCCTTCACATTTTTCATCATAGCTTACATTACCTCTAGCTGTATCTATTGAATTTCTTGACTGATTATGGTCAGAAATATTTTTAAAATTATTGGAGAAAACACGCTCTTTAAAATGTGAAACAACAGATACATGTATTCCGAGTGATAACAGAATAACCTTTATTTGCAACGGATAGTTTGCCCACGTTATTCAGTTGCGTGTTTTTTCACAATTAAAATCCCAAGAATTGTTTTTTACATTATGAGCACCCCCTCCCCTTTTACATAAATTTTTTTTCTCTCGTAGATGCTATTTATTCTCATCTTAAATTATAAAGTAACTTTTGATCGGTCCTGCATTACTGTCTCTCAAATGGTCTCTTTTTCACGTTTGAAAAATTCAATTATTAATTTCTTCCAAAATCTAAATCAACGTTTTTAGCCATACTTTGAATTAAATAAAAAAAATGATATGTACTAATCATGCCTACCCTTAAAGCTCTAGATAGCAGATGAATATATCTTGGTGTCACACAGCGCATCTGTTTAAACGTAAATCCACGTACATCCACTAATACTCTTATTCCACATATCTGAGTAGCTGGATTGTCCACTGTGTACAGCAGTAGACCGGTTAAGGCACATAGACCAATGCATATATTGAAGTCATCAGGATTCCATTTACCTATAAATAGATTTAAGAAATAATTGTTATTCTCAATATCATAAGAAATCATTTAATATGTAACTTGTATCAACAACTGGAAAATGTTGTACATCATATCCCAGAAAATAATGTAAGCAATAAAGATTTGCGTAAAAGCATTCGCAGCAAACTGTATTGTGATGTGATTATTTGGAATGCTGCAATGAGAAGCGACACGAGGGCTTTGGGTAGAATGCCCAAGGAGACCGAGCTCACCCAGAGAGTTTAGAACTGTAAACCAGTCCCCCGGGAGACAATCATCCCCGCACTTAATTTCATTTAGTAATTTATCTTTTAAAAGATTTTTTTCACAAAACTAAAAATATTTTATTATTTTAAATCAAGACTATTCAAACTAATATATTACAAGATAACAAAATTATTTTGATCACTTAAAATCACAAATTCTAAATATGAATTTTAATAATCAATCTTCAAATTTTAAATTTTTTTTTTCAAAGTAGTTAAATAAATTTGATTTCTGAAGTAATTTTATTTAATAAAGTTTTTTTTATCAATATTGCTCGTGAACCTTTGTATAAAAATATTTTATTACCCACTTATAATTTTTCTTAACTCCTGGGCAAGTAACTCCTCTTAACTCCTGTTAAGTCTTCTATAATGTAAATTCTAGGGATTAAAGCCTGAGAGGGTTATGCATCCCAATAACTTGAAATCTGCATCTCTCCCTGCACTCAATATTTATTGGCAAAAAGAAAAAAAAAACATTTTTTTTTACAATTTTTTATTACAATAGGGTAACAAAAAACAGTACAAATTGGAGCAAAGAACAAAAGATAAAACACAATTCGAAAATAAAAACAAACATAATCAAGCGATTCGCTTACAGATACGTCATAGTTCTAACGACGTTCTTTTTTGACGTCATAGTTCTAATACTTTCAATTTTTCACTTTACATTTTTATTTTCTTCTCTTTTTTTTGAAATGCATATCAATCTGTATTCCATTGACTTCAAGATTTCCTGGAAAAAACGGATGCCGATATTATGACTCACACCGGCAGACAGACTGCCGGCGACAGCTTTGTAACCGAGAATAAGGAAATTCACATCACATAGAATAAACCGATTTTTTTAATAAAAATCTGCAGCAAATTAATATCAGTTTGCATGTTTCAATCATTTGTTAAACTCATGTAAAAGAGTATAAAGCGAGTGTAAAAGAGAGATACTTACTAAGTTGCAGTACCAGTACCACACATCCCTCTTCGTCTCTATAAGGAAAACAATAAATGACTCCGGTTGCCATGAATTTTCTCAACTCTTCCACATCGGCATCGTCATAGAGGTCACAGTATGACTTTTTCACTTCGTATTTATTATGTAACAGCTCGAAAGCTCTGCCAACGTCGAATTTTCTCGCTCTCAAAAACTGTATGAGATATTCGTCTTCTGTTGGACATTTCAAGTCTTTTTCAGCTAAAAAGAAAAAGTATTTTTTAACAAAAAATCGTAACTACCAAAATATGTTATACAGCAGTTTTTACGAAAGTCGTATCTAAAATACAGTTCAGATTTTTCAACAGTTTTTTTGTGCACATTATTATTATCATTTTGAATGCAGTAAATTCTCAAGAATTCGATATTTGATAACGCCATAAAAACTATATATTTCTTTATATTTCCCAAGATATTTCAAGAGTTCTAAGCTTCGCCGTTCGACGGGAACCTTACATTTCGTGTATAATCATATAAATTATAAAAATCATTCTTTTTGTTTTTTATGGATTATAATTATTGTTTTTTTTTGTTTTTGTTTTGTATAAATTATTGGATTTCAATCAACAAATTTGCAACAGTTTCCGGCAAATAACTAATAATTTATTAATAAGTAATTTATTTATGAAATATCCAAAATTCGTTCTTTTCAGGAACATGATAATTTTTCATTATTTATTAAATTTGAATTCTCACTGAGTGCTCAAAACTGTGAGATCTAATTTTTAATTTACAATCTACATTTTACGTGTTACAGTTTTGTTTATCAAAATAATTTAGAATTGATCAGCTTCGATTAGAAAATCTTGTGGTAAATCTGGACAATTTTCGATTTTCTCTTCACTAAGCTCGGAGTATTTTTGATAATTTGAATTGTATACCATTCCCACTCTTTGCCAACTAAATGAAATGAGATTAGGTAAATTAGATGATGAGAAGAATTGTAATAAATTGAATTAAGTATAGTAATATATACGCGAAATTGAAAAAAAAAAAAAAAACATTTTTGACTATATGTTGTGTTCTAAATCATAGGACTTTAACCAGAAAATTTGCTGCAATATAAAAGTCGTTATAAGTGATTCATTCTAAATACAGGGTATCCAAATGAAATGTCCTTAATTTAGACAGCCAGTTAAAAAGATCTATCAGCGATACATTGACGATATTATCCAAAATTTGCTACTGAATTTTTAAATTTTGATGACCATTTTTCTTTTTCGTCCTTGACGCACATGCTCTTTTTGTAAACCGACAAACGGAAAAAATGCTTCACCGCATGAGAAACACAAATTGTTCGCTAGTATTCAAAACACAAAATCCGTATTAACAAAGCAAATAACGCTTTGAACAATTAATAAAAGAATTCCATAAAATAAAAGTTTCATCGTGTTGACCTCACAAACTGTTCAAAGCCAAGTGAATTGCAGAAATTACATATTAAAAATGAGGCACCAACATGATTCGATGACTTAGAACCGCCAGTGTAAATATGAATAAAATAGGGATATTGCTCTACCGAATCATCAAAAAGTCGAATAAAGATATTTTGTGCAATGTATGATTTTTTAAAATTTTGAAAAATATTTGTAAAATTAAAAACTGGGTGAAAAACCTTCGTAGCAGGATAAAAAAATCTCGATTTCTTTTGATATTAAAGCTCGTTAGTTTGTAATGATTTTAGTGTACCATTTTTTTCTACAATACATTACTCACCTAAAACAAGCTTTCTCATTTGTTCTAAAGCAGGACCTCGGATATCATCTGTTTCCTTAAGCTCTTCCTTGGCTTTCTTTATCATTTTTGCCGTTAGGTGATCTAAATGGAACGGTAAGAAGTTTTTTGTCTTCATGACTTCCTCGTATTTTGAAGTCATTCTTCATAAAATGAAAAGATCTACAAAAGACGGAAATGGAAATTATAATTAGTGCACTATATTTTGTGTACATATATATTAATTGGGAGACAATTTTATTTTTTTTTCTTAATAAACTACAAAAAGCATTTCCAAATTTTGATGAAAAGGTTTAAAAAAGGAGCTTGCATAATTAAAGATACCTGATTATATTTTCTAAATCAGCTTCTTTTATGAGGAAAACTTATAAGCAACGAACTTTATTTGATATTTGTAAAAATTTTGAGAGAGGGGAGGGGAAACCATATAAATAGTTGCTTCCTAAAAATTATCTCGAATAAATTCAAAGAAGAAATTTTAAAATTATATATTTGAAAAATTAGTGTATTTTAAACAAGAGAATTTTCTTACATAAGAAATAAAGATTCAACGATCGTGAATTTTATGTTCATGCACAAGGCCAACCTCTTTTAAAGGTCTGAATTTTGACTTTTAAAGTGTTCAATTATTTGTTGAGAGGATCATGACTTCTAAAAATAGATTTTTTTAACAAAAAATTGTTTAGTAGAAAATTATTTGAATTTAACATCAATACCTTTATTAAGTATATGTATTATTATCTAGTATAAACGCCTGTAACATTTTTGTAAGCGTTTTGTGAATGTAAAGGATAGTTTTAGATAATCCAGATTTCGGATCCCTTAACTAAATTTTTATATAAATTTCGATATTTTAGTTTATATACATTTTACTCCCATTTTTGAACATTATTGGACACTTGCACTGCGAAAAACGGGTATGCAAAATCGAGTAGAAAGTGCTCACTTTTGAATACTTCACATACTCAAAATGGCTCCGATCCCAACGTATTCAAATTTGAGATTCGCACATACTCATTTTTAGTATCAAGCACATACTCAGAATGGCAACTTCACGTACTCACTTTTGAATACGTCACATACTCAAAATAGTTCCTATCCCAACATACTCATATTTGAGTCTCGCACATACTCATTTTTGTACGTACTCAAAATGGAAACTTCACATACTCATTTTTGAATATAATCTTGTATCAATTATGAGTGTAGAATACAAAAATGAGTGTCATGTATTTATTTGTGAATCTGTTACTGCATCAAATATGAGAATCAAACAATCCAGTGAGTATGTTTTGAATTTATTTTCCGATACTGTTGTTGTATCGAAAATGAATTTTAAACAGAAATATACATATCAATTAAAATTTTCAGGGAAATAAATAAGCGCTCCTTTATTTGCAAGTATCATTTCCTTCATCTTATATATTATTTTACACTTTATGAAGTTTTTGTTACAAAACTTCCGATTCAAAATTCGGTTGAATCGAAGTTGGAGGGGGCCTGGCGAACTTTAACTTTCTTTTGGCGATAAATCGCTAATGTGGTTACCATGCAGGTTTGTTTATGGTAACCCTATAAAATCTGTAAAAGGGGATTCGACGCCATCTTCTCTCGCTTCTCATTTGAAATACCCGCCTTGGTGTCATTCTGGTACTTCATTTGCCTTCCAGGCACGACGCAATCTTTTTTTCTCTCTTTCGGAAGCTCCGAGTTTGAAACACCCGCTTTGGCGCCATCTCAAAAAAATCGCCAAGGGGATCCATCAAAGTTCGATTTGACCTGGAATTCTTGTCGAGCATCATCGCTGTATAGTCATCGATAAAAAAAAAATGTAGCAAAATGGCTCAAAATTTTAACAACACTGCTTTTTGAATACTGTAATGTTATTCTATAAAATATAAGCTTCATACACAAATATTTACATGCATGAAAATAATTTTAATGCAAATTAAAGTAAGAAGTCACTAAGCTACGATTACGATGCAATATGAATACAGACAAAAAAAAAATACCTGCAAAGCACAAATAACTACTCACAGAAAATCATTTTCAAATCATAAATCAGAAAATCATGATCAATAATATTTCAACAACATTTTTATATCTTAAATAAAAGAATCTTTCTGTAGTGGTGAGTGAGTCACTGGGAAAAAAAATGTAAGCAAACACAGACGCGAAAATGAGTATGCGTACTTACTCATTTTAATATTCCTGTATTCTACCGCGTGTAGCGTGGTAAATACGAAATATAGTTCGAAATATTGAAGCAAACCATATTTGTTTTTGAAACCCACTTTGTAAAATACGTAGTCAGTATATAAAAGGAACTTTTATAGTCCTTATATCTGTAATAATTTTTTGAGAATGCTGA
>BMAW01106710.1:31672-61232 GCA_019974015.1 Nephila pilipes
CCAAAAAAAAAAAAAAAAAAAAAACCAACGAATATTAATTTATTCCACTCGATAAATAAAAATTAAAAAGGAATAATAATAAACTGACCATGATATATCATCATCAAAATGCTGCACATTTAGCGACGGCGAAATTGCTAAAAGCATTTTCAATATTAAAATTTTTTCACTTACTTAGCCCTGAAATTTTTCTTCAATATTCAAGTTCTACTGTATGAAATTCATAAAATGTAGCACAAATCAAACAGAAGTTGTTATATATAATATAAGGTTGCGACGTATGTGCGAAGTATGTAATGACACTTTAGATTTAAAACAAAAAAGTAACGGCAGCAGCTGCTCTGCGTGTTTTATCACATTTATTCAATTGGTACTCATAAAAATCTATTGAAAGGCCAGCTGTTGAAAGAGATACTTTTATCACGATCCCGAAAACTTTTAAAGGATTAATGTAAACAAAATTTCTTTTTTGGGAAAATAAGTAGCTGAAAGATGGAAGATGCAGCGCAGATGTTATCCGACCTCTACTCTGTGGGTTTTGCTTATAATTCATTGAAAAGAAAGACATTATACTTTCGAAGATTGCCTCGCATGACTTTTAAAATGAAGCTTAAACCGCTCCTTTATTGTGACAAAAAAAAGCATTATTTTTTCTTCAAAAAGTTGACTAAGAAAAATTTAAAGAATAAAAATGATCTATTAAAGTTTCTTTGCAACTGTTCTCTACTTTAATCATCGAGATACTGGAGCAAATTCTAATTTGAGCATTTACTGTGTATAGTAATATAGGGTTTTATAACTAACTTGATTGTGGTATCAGTTTGATCTTAAATTAATCATTTAAAAAAGAGGCAAAGCGAGAGAGAGAGAGGAGGGGGGAGGAAGAGAGAGAGAGAGATTATATATATAAAGTGACGGAAACGAGAAAAGATGTCTCGTAAATAATGACACGCATCGAATTTTATGCACCGAAATGAGTGAATCGTACTGTAAACTTAAAATTGTACGTCTAGGTCTATAAATATTCATAATTATAATGATTTAAATAATGTATACAGTAAAAGACCTTATTTAGCGCTCGGAATGCATTGCTAAACGTCAAAGCATAGTGTGAAACAGTGTTAATCGAGGTCATCTTAATGCATGGTAGAAAGGTAAATGGGAACCAGTGACCAAAAATAAATAAATTTGATTTACAAGTGCTGTTGTTTGATAAAATAGCATCACCGAAAATGATTGGTTATAACATAAAGGATACGTAGTGTTAGGTTCAAAAGATTGACCTTATACAACACATTTTGTTTATAATTATTATATTTATTGCTAAAATATATTTAATTTAATGTTTTATCTGCTTTTATTTTAATATCCGAACCGAATATTATTGTATGCTTTAATAATTAATCGATTGCTTTTATTTTAATATTTAATTCATCTCCTAAAGGACAATTGTTTTAGGAGGGGTGTTTTTCACTTTTCAATTTTTTATCGTTTGCTTCAATTTTAATTACATTTAGCTTAAATATATACAAGTCAATAATTTATTATTTACTTTAATTTTAATTACATGTAGCTGATATAATATTTAACTTAATAATGTATCGTTTGATTTAATTTTAAATACATTTAGCTAAAATATATTCAATTTAATAATGTATCGTTTCCATTAATTTTAATATAGGAAAAATTTACTGTTGTCCATTTCTCTATACTTCATCGTTTACTTTGATTCTCATATTTAATCGAGTAACTTAATACTAATTATATTAAAAAAAAAAGCACACTTTGGGTGGCTAAATCTGTTCTTTGTAAAACTTTGCATTGAACTTTTTTTTAATAATTGATTTTTGTGGCAGATTGTTTCTATTCTTTTTGTTGTTAATATTTTATACCTACGTTTTGGTATTCTGAATGTTTTGCTTGCGAAAATTAAAACGCATTTGGAATTTGAAGTAGGGCTTTTTGTTTTTTTTGATAGTAATTACTTCTTTATCCTGGGGCTAAAAAGTACGCTTACTTTACGCTAATTAATATTCACGTTGAATACTACTTAGAAAAATAGAATAAAAAACGTTAGCACATGTTAAAATGAAATTAACAAAGCCAATTGTTTTTCATTGTTTCGTTTATTTTAAGTTATTCACATTAACGTACACAAAAATATGTTGCATAACACATAAACATACGCACAGAAATATAAAGCTCATTATTCTAATGAAAGTCCTGACTTTTCTTGTTTTAATTTAAGAGTTTGTACAGACAAGCAAGAAATTTTTATTCACTATTTATTTATTGTAGTATCCCGCACGGTTAAAGTGAATAAACCTTCTAGTGCTTCAGCCTAACCTAATCTACAAAGTAAACACATGCAAATGTATAAGATACATTACATATGTATACTACACGCTTATAAGTATTGTGTATCATACATAATATATATATTAAGCATATGCTCAAAGGTATAACAAAACTGCTTTGCATATATTTTTTATTCATTTCATTTTTCCTCACTGTTAAGGCTTTTCAGTAGGATCAGTGAGATCGCATAATATAAATAATTTTATCATAATACTAATAAGAAACACGTCGAAAGGCAAACAATTACAAAGAAAAATAAAGCACAACAAATAACCCTCTTATATCGAATCAGCTTTAATCGAGGAAACGTCAAAGGAGACGATCTTATATATAAAAAGGAGTTTCAATATTAAGACATGAAAACACAGTGAAATGAAAACAAAGAACCTTAATATGCAGCACTAATTTGAAAAGTTTCGTTAGAAAATATTGCTTCTCAATTCAGTATACGCAGTTTTATTTACAATTCTAAATTTAATTCGACTGTTTTTCGTCGGAAATGAGTAAAATATTTCGACTTACCTTATTCCGTAGCCAACAGGAAATGAACGTTGTGATTAAACGCGCTTTTCTGAGTCCTTTCGGAAGTTTCAAGGTAGTATAACTATCAGTATTGTTTACTAATGGACTTTTATGTAAAACACGGATTGGGATGTTTGCCTTGAAAAAAAAATAAGATCCGAGAAGCACGATTTAATATTCTAGACACTTCCTGTTTTTTCCCTCTTACTTTTATTGTGTGAAAAAGGAAAACTTGTATACAAATAAAAAGAGTATCTCTCACGCATAATTATTTCTAATTACCAATGAAAGAAATAACTTAAACAGAAGCACAAGAAAAGATGCCTGACAATACATTAAAGGAATTTATTCAGAAGTGTATTTGTGCTAGCAATTGGTCAATAGGCTTAATAAAAGTAATTCTTAATAATTAAATAAAAATATTAACGTCAAATTAATCAACTGATATATAAAATGATAAATTATAAAAACATACACAATCTAAAATTAGTAAAAAATTCCAATTTAAGATCAGTTATAATAAGTAATAAGTTTTAAAGCAACATAAAAATGTACATTATTAATTGATTTGAACGTATAAATTGTGATCAATAATATATAATAAGCAATTAAAATAACAAATAATTTTAATCATAATATCATTTCAGTTTTTTTTTAAAGTTTTTTTCTTTCTTTTTTTCAGAAAAGAAATCGTTTAAGCGATTTAAAGTTTTCGAATATTATACATATAGCATAATAAAGAAAAATAAACTATAATAATACAGAAGTTGGGAGCTTAAAATCTTGCTTTCCTTGTTTTAATAATGTTTAAAAATGTTTTAAAATAAATTTTCTGATAAAAATTGAATTATTAATTTTTTTTAGAATACGAATATTTGTCTACTTCCAGTTTTTGAAAAGGAGTTTATTTCACCCCACTTCTTGATTTTCAAAAATCACAACAAACATTTAATAGCAGGCGATTCATGCATTAATTTTTATCGAGCCTCATACATGTGTATTTATGGCCTTAATAAATTTACAAACATGATGTATTTTCATAACTCAATAGAACAAAAACGTTAACAATTCAGAAATTAAAGAAAAAATATCGTTTTCTTAAAAACTCTTGAATAAATCAAAATGCCTATGTTTGAATTCATATAAAATCTGCAAAACTTACCAATGTATGAATCAAAATAGATGAGCTGGAATTAAATTTAATATTTAATGCTCACTGCACGATTTTTTTCAATCCATATAATACATTAAATAAATTGTCGAACGAATACGTTTAATAAATTTATTATTTGTATCCTTCTGTATCCAATTCATCCAATGTCCAACAAAAAATCGGTAAACAGTGTAGAGAAAGGAAAATTAAAAGACCGTTCATTAAACAATTGCGAAGCTAGTAAAAGTTCGCTGTGAGTGTTTCTGTTTAAATATAAAGAGTCATAGGGTTATGTAACCTAAATTTTATTGATAAATTACGAGTTATTACGAACTTTGATCCCAAATCGGATGTGACGTCTTCTCATATTCCTGCTTTCACTCTTCAATACTAAACCGATAAGCACATACCACTAAGGTCGAGCAAATAAAAAAAAACTCTTTTTTTTTAATCGTTTTGGAAAAAAACATATAGATAACATTTTTTAAAAAAAGGAAGAGTGTTTCAGATAACATAAAAACGTCACTGGCATAGACGTCGAATTATCGATAATGATTTTAGTCTGCTTTTGTATTGATGTTGAAAGCCAAGGATTTAAACGTTTTTACATCTCTCAAGTGTTTGTCGACGCTTTTAAAATAACATTTTGATCACACGGAAAATATAAACAGTATGATAGGACCTTATTGTGAAGAAAAATGAAGGTAAGAAATGTTGTGAAGATAATTAAATACAAAATACCAATTACACTGTAAGTACTTACTTAATTGTTCTCTTTGAGAGAATAATGAAATAGCAATTGAACAGAATTGTAGTAAGATCTCGTTTAGCATTTTCACGATTAAGGCTATTCGATATAATACGGTTATTTTATTTTGTTGAATTTCCCTTTGTATTTTCTTGCCTTTCGGTATTTTTCATATTAGTTTTATCTTAAATTAAATTACAATGAGGACGGTCCAAAATGTACCTGTTTTTGTTGATGGATGGGGTTGTTAAGGCAAATTGAAATTACCATTGTGTGCTGTCAACTGTTTAATGACGCCAAAGCTAATTTGTAACTGATTCATAATCTAGTTTTGATATGGCAGTCATTTACTAACGAATCAAAATTTGATACCGAGTTGTGGTTATTTTGCGTCTATGAGATCTAGATTCCTCATTTCAGATCTATAATCAAACAGGAAATCTTCGAGCCGCGACAGATGTAATGTGTCTCAATCCTGCTAGTGGCATTAGGACTCAAACCCAAGAATCGAAGGAAACCATGCTGGCTGCGAGTTCGCGATCATGACCACTAGGCTAAAAGGGCCACATATGATTTTCTTCGGGGGGGGGGAGGCCAAGGGCTTAATAGTATCTTACTCATGGACTTTCTCGAAAAACAAGCAATGGACAATTCAGCAGTAAATTATCCCGTTAAGTTTCTCATTCCTAATGGCTAACCTTATTTTTTCCTCAAAACGGGGACACCTGTTAATTATTTTTTTAAAGAAAATCATAGCATATTAATTCCAGAAAACGTATATTTCTTAATAGTTTTTATTTATCATTGAAAAAAAAAAAAAAACAGGAATGAACGTGTGAAAATAAATAATTCATGTAATCTTATATTTTTCTGAAGAACAAATTTGTCTTAGTGTATTTGGTTTTGATTTCAAATATGTAAGTGAAATTCTTGACAATATTTCTTGCTATTTACTTCGGTAATTAACATAGCTTTAAGAATTGTGACTTTCACAAATGAGTTTTTTCACTCTTCCGCAATTTATTCATTAGATAAAATACCCTGTTTTCGGGTGCATTAATACCTTTTGCTTAACAAACAATTACTGTGGGAGTTCTCATCCTAAATTCTGGACATTTCAGTGTATCGAAACTGTATTTGGGAGACAACGGTACTTTCTACCCCCAAACGGGATGGTCCTGTTCAAAATGCGACGTATGGTTACAGTACTAATGCCCCATTTCTCTTTCCAACTTGGATACTTTTTTAATCAACCTCATATGTGAACCCAGTGATCAAAACGAAAAGACCTATCAATAGCGACGATTCTCCTGTAGCCTAGTGGTCATGGCCGTGGACTCGTGTCCAGCGTTGCTTTCGTCGAACACAGGCTATTTGTGATATTTTCCTTTGACTAACATCTGGGGTTTCTTTCTGATTTTATTTTCAAGTACCCAGATTCCTCAAAATCATGTGAAAAACGTGATAAAAATTAAATAAACTTTAGAAGAAGAGTGAATAGATGTAATGAAGTCGTATAAAAGCGACAGAGAACTGAATTGAAATAATAATAATAATAATAATACGGTAATCGGAAGGATGTTAGTGTGATGCGCGCGGAAGTTTTCTGGTGTATATAGTTGAATTGGTGATATTTGGACTCATCACTGTAGGAGCAACTGAATACTTGAAGGAGGTACTCGCCTCGTATAAGCGTATTCTTTGATAGATTATTGATGCACTAGTGGATAAAAACGTTTAACTGCTTGAGAGCCTCCCCCTAATTAGAGGATCAATAACAATTATATTTTAAATATAATTGACTCTTTTAATTACTTTGTCTGTGCTTGAACTGAAGTTGAACTTTAAATGTGATTGGAGTAATAATTAAGATAACAGACTAGACGGGTAATAGGATGTTGTCACAGTGGGTACAAGTCCTGATACTAATTGAGACCCACCGTGTAGCGGGGCTGATGGTCTTTAAATCTGAACTCGAAGTCTCGAAGTCGTAAGTCGTCCCGATAGCGGGGTATGGAAGTTTAGAGAGAGAGGTGCCAAGTCATGTGTCGTTCTCGGCACTTAACCGAGGTTCAAAATTACGAAGTCTGTGGCCAATAACCCTCGTATTGCTTCTCAGTGCGACATTAATAAACAATCATCATCATAATACCAACAGAGATATTTAAGAGTTGTTTGAACAAGGAAAATTCCAGGTAGAGCTTCTGAAAACAAAAACCCAAAGAACTTTCGGCAGAATTTCATAGTGTATGTTTAGCAACCATTATAAAAGTCGTTTTTCAAATTGTAGCGAATGATCCACTGTTTGAAAGGAAAGCAAAAAGCTGAGTTTTGGATGCTACCGGCATTTACTTTATACGAGAGGGGAGAAATACGACGCTACATGATTTCATCGCAGAAGAATCAAGAATTTCATGAACATCCAAGACCTTTATTATAAAAACGAACTTTATATTTTTTTTGTGTACATGTTTATGCATTATGTAACATACAATATCTTATGCAAATTAATATTTATTTTATACAAATTAAATTGTAGTAGAATTTATTTATTTTTGGTCACTGTTTCATTCAGCGTTTTGTCCTTTAGAAACACATCTCAAGCTCTAAACGAGGTTCTTCACTGTATACATCATTTAAATCATTATAATTATAAATGTTTATCAACCAAGAATCAAAATTTGGTGTTTAATGCAAGCCTTATTCATTTAATTACATAAAATTTGATGCATTACCATTATTTCAGTAATATCTTCCACACTTCGTCATTTTATCTTTCTTAAACCATTTAAATTTTTGGTCGCGTATTTCCTATTTACTACGTGGTGAAATGACCTTGTTTAATACTGTTTTACTTAATGCTAAACAAGGTCTTATTGTACAGAGAGAGAATTTTTAATAAAAATAACTTCGAAAGACCAGCAAAAATTTTAAGCACTAAACACACGTATTTTTACAGCATTAGTGTAGTAATAAACATTAAAAATTAATTAGAATTCTCTGCATTGTTCAATTTTGTTTTATCATTACTTCAATGTATCGCATTTTTCCTTCATTGGGCCAATAAGAATTTTTATCCTGTGAAATAGAGTGGTTAACTTTTTAGAATCTGTCTGCTCGAAATCAGAACACCATACTCAGAATAATAAATGGATTGGTTCTCTGAAGAGAACATTTTTAAGAAAATGCTTGAGACAAACTCATCGCATCGTATACCAGTCACTTTTTCATCAGAAAGACCGGTTTACAATTTACAGCCGAACAATTTTCTTTTTTCTTTTAAAAATTCTGTAAAAATAAAGAAAACAATAAATGAAAAATAGTATAACAGAGATTTAAAGAGATTTCTTAAGTGAAAATCTTCTATTCCTTAAAAAATAAAACTGAATAATTAATTCAGTAAAATGTGATTTTTGTGTGTTTTTATTCAAAAAATAAATTATTTTTGACTTATAAATTTCAGACTTCAAATTGAAAGCGTCCGATAGAATCATTAATAACAGAGTTTACAAAAGATAAGAAAGTTTCATAAATTTTTCAAAAAAATTACGTGTTATACTAATTTATAATAAAATTTGCATTTTTTAATATATAAAAACATTAAATTTTTTTTAACTAAAGGTGAATTGGGTGAAAATATATGATTCTTATTTCATTAAAAAGGGAATTTATAATGGAATTAGCAATATAGTTAATGAACGAAAATGTTATGATTTATTATATATATATAAAGAGAGAGAGAGAGTAATTTTTGTGATAAATTAATGTAATTTGGCAAGTGATAATGTGTTTCAGTTTTGAATGTTTATTATGTTTCTTCTTAAGACAATTTTAAAATTTAAAAGTAATAACAATAAAAAAAAAAGTGAAATTTATATAAATACCGAAACATTTTCAAACATGAAATATACGTCGAAACTCAACCGTACAGAGTGTACTATTTTCACTTTTCATTCATATAAGTTATAAATAAAAAATGAGAAATATAATTTGTTTAATTATACTTTATTAAATAAATTATTATTAACAGCTTGTTATTATTAATTATTAATAATTTATGATAATTTTATAAATAACAATGCGGGAGGGATGACTCCCCATCCGGAATAGATTGCCGCAAGAGTTGCTACTGAGATGACCCCTTTCCTCCATTCATAGGACAACAACAGGGGTGTGCAAGTGTTACAAGATCCATTAATGCTCGGGAAGGGAGAAAACAGCGCAAGCCGAAAGGTAGCCGTAGAACGAAACGTTAGTCACTCCTCTCGATATGTTTGACGGAAGGAATGGACGAAGGGGGAAATACGCACATTCAATGAGATTCTGTTTAATGAGAAGGGCTTGATTGATTGATTTTATTAATTTAGCCCTAGAAGCAACACGAGGGCTGTAGACCACGGACCTCGCAATTTTTATTCTCCGAGAAGAAATAGATATTCTCCCGTTGAATATGTTCATTAAAATTAATAAGCATTACATTTAATTAATTGTTAAAAAAAGTTTGGTTAGTAATTTAAAGGCAGAAAATGGTCCCAAAAGTAATGTATCGTTAATTTATTTTACTTAATAATAATCTATGTAAATTTTACTAAAAATAAAATAGCTTAACCTGAACCAGGGGTCTCTAAACTTTTTAGTCTAAGGGCCCCACTGCCCTAAGTCCCAAGGGCCAAGATCTAACTCGCTCATAATATTCCATCCAATGTGTAGTAGTTCCGAATAACGCACAAATTTCTGTTTCGCAGGAATTAGCACGGGAGGTATGTAAGGCGAGGGAATGGACTCAGGTGTCGTTTGCAGTTTCGGTTCGAACTTACAAGCAAATGTCCTTGCGGTGGAGATAGCCTATGCGCATGCTGTGCGTTACGTATTATTCTGACCGTTCTAAATGTGTAGCAGAGCCATCATACGGGGAGCAGAGAAGTTAAATGCAGGATGTGTGGTCTCGGAAGCCTAGTGATCATAGTCACGAATACGCGAACCGCATCGTTTCTGTGGAGTAGGGGGGGGGGGGGGGTTCGGGAATCTGATATCACTGAAGATCCACAGTGAAGCATAAATCACGAATTGTAAGCTTTTAGGATAAATCTCATATAATTGTTTTCAGTTAAGTTGTTCAATTCCGTTATGCATGTCAGTGGTCGTGTTCCTTAAACGGTTTGTATGATCTCATTATATTGGGTTGGAGTGAAAGTTCTGTCGTATTTTAAAGAAAATATTTGAATTCATTTATAAAAATATGTGTTTAATATTAATCAATTATATATGCTTCGTTGTTTGTTACAACCTGTTGCCATCTTTCAGGTAACCTATAAATTCCTGTTTTGCAGAAGTTCTCGTCCTTGGAGTTAAAATAGTCAGCAACTGCCTTAGAAACACTTTCAAAAGACTTGAATTTTTTCCCCTTTAGATATTTTTGCAGAGATCTGAACAGGTAATAATCAGATGGTGCAATGTCAGGTGAATACTGTGGGTGACTAAGGACTTACCATTCTAACGCATTCAGTTTTTGTTGTGTCACCATTGCAGTATGGGGTCGAGCATTATAGTGGTGGAACACTATTCCTTTTCTGGACACTAATGCTGGCATTTTTTCTTTGATAGCTATATTCAATTTATCCAGCTGATTGCAGTACAGATCCACGTTAATGGTTTTTCCCTGTTTCAGCAACTCGTTGTACACTGGACCTTTCCTGTCCCTCCACAAACAAAGCAGTACTTTTCGTTGATGGATACTTGGTTTTGGAACTGTTGCTGATGATATTCCTGGTTTGCAGTAAGATTTTTTTCTCTTAATATTCTCGTAAAGAATCCACTTTTCATCTCCAGTAACCAGCTTGTCCAAAAACGGCTCCACATCGTGTCTAATCAGATGTGATGAACACATTCTTACACGATCAGACAAATTCTTTTCCGTTAATTCATGTGGAACCCAAACACTTTCCTTTAACACAAACCCAAGAGATTTAATGTGATCTCCAACAGTTGTATGATGAATGCCAAACTCTTCTGCAATTTCTCGACTTATTAAATGTGGATTATTTTCCAACATGGATCGCAAAACATCATTATCGATCTTGGATGGTCGTCCAGATCGATCACTTTCTTGGAGGCTCAGATCCCCGGAACGAAATTTGCTAAACCATTTTTGACAAGTACGAACATTTACAATATCTTTTCTAAATACCGCACATAAATTTTACATGCAACTGATGCGTTGCTTCCTTTTTGGAATTCGTACAAAATGCAGTGACGTAAATGCCTTTTATCTACTGAAATGTTTTTCACTTTAAATATCACAAGTAAGTGATGAACGGTAAAAAAGGACTCCTTTTATATTATACAGCAGCTAAAAGAACAAAAAAAAATCCGAATGACTCACTAACCAGATGTTTTTTTTTTATTTACAAGAAAAATCACCTGCCTATTTAAAATACGACAGAACTTTCCCTCCAACCCAATATATTGTAGTTTTACAATGTAATCAAAATAAACTGAGGTAGGCTGGATTGGTGATGCTTGCTGGCCGTAGTTTGGAAACCCTTGCTCTAGACAATAAATAAATTAATTAAATGAAGGAAATTAAGAAAATATTTAGAATAAATTAATGAATAGTTACAAAATATACATGGCCTAGTAAAATTACCGATTTATATGTGCGTATGTTTGTACATTTATACACGCGCACGCATGCACACACACACCTAAAAGATATAAAAATGTGCGATCTCAAATATTGTATCAATTTCATAAACGCGAGTCGAAATAACTAATTCCCAGATTCCCTGATTTCAATGAATGGCAATAACATTTTCTTATTTTTCACAATTAAGATTCCGTCTGCCGGCCATTTTGATTTCGTGAAGGTAATGTTAATCTTATGAAATTTCTGTAGTCGATAAAATGCATACAATTTTATCTATATGAATGCAAAAAAGTGCATTCGAAGGAGGCAAAACGTTTAATGAAAGTTTCAGCGGGATTATAATCGCGTCCTCCGATTTTTATTTTTACTAAAATTTCAATGATTCGTTTGTGGGTTTTCCAGTCCTTAAATATATTCTAAAATATTTTCGAAAATCGGAGGAGAAATGTGATTTCACAGAAACTATCATTATGCTTTCCTCTATCGGTAGCACTTTTTTACTTTCAAATAAAGTAGTGAAGATTTCAGGACGAAATTCCCGAGGAATAACATTACGTTCCTGACATGAAACTAGTCGGTAGACCGGGACCCTAAAAGTCCGTTCCATGGTATCATTTTTTCAAACAGATTAGTTATTGCACATTATGAGATTATGAGCATATAATACAACTTTCCTGAGACAAAAACTTCCTCATACGTGAATTAAAAATATAGTTTAGCAAAGTGAAATTCCTTCAATATGGCCGTAGTATTAGGAATATTTTTAACGGATATTACAGAGAAATATTATTAGACTTACCAGAACTTTGATTCTTCGATTTCAGCAAGTAGATAGAATTTTAAAATTTTTATAAAAATTTTAGGTGAGAATGTAAAGCATGATAACTACCAGGATGATAGAAACAGTGGAAAACAAGGCCAAGTTCAACAATAAAAACATTATATGAAGGCCAAGTTAAGATGCATTTCACTGTTATGAAATATGGTTACATCATTTTAAACAACTTGAATACAACTTATCAAAGAGTTATTGAAGATAAGTTGCCGATAAAATTTAAAATTTTTTATTTTCAAGGACATGTTACCTTTTTCAAATATCATTTGTTTAAAAATTCAACTGATTCTGCAATTTTTTGAAATTTAATAACAAATGATACGAAATAAACGATATCAGTCGTTATTATCAAACTGTTATTGACAAATGATCAGAGGTTTTCCATGTGATCGTATTACTCCACTTCTACGTTATAAATGGGAATAATAATATTTTTTTAAGACTTAAGTGTTTTTGTTTAAAAAATACACCGGCAACTTAGTAATAATTTATCAGTATTCATGCATAATTAGGCTAAGGAATATTAATATCCCTATTATTCATAAACTTTTTAATAAAACACTTTCATGCATTAAAATATTTTCAGTAAATTATATTTTAAAATATTTTCTGTGAAGCATTTTACTAAAAAAAAATGTTTAAAAAAATTGACAATGTTCTAATGAAAATTAAAAATGAAAATAAAGAAACAATATATTATTTTAATTATTATTATGTCTCATTCAATAAAAGACGTATTACTAATTAATCTAACTATGCGCTGTATCTGTTATCCTCTACTGCTGAAATCTTAGGTATGCGTTCCACTTTGATATACTCAAAAAAATTGATTATATTTTCATACATTGCACAAACACAATCTTTATTTTTTTTTTTGTAAAATCATATTTTATCAAAAAAAATCTAGTAAAAATTATCAATAATTTGAAAGTGTTTTTGTTAATTTTCAGCGTTTTTTATAGATAATCTAATTTTATGTTAAAATTAATTATATATTTTTCAGCCTGCGACAACCAGGTCTTATCGGAGTTCCATTCCATGCCGGCATGTTCCATAAGATGGTCGGGTATTTCTTTCTTTGAATATCGTAAAAAGTTTTCCTGGTGTGGGGTTGTTAACCACACGCTCAATCCCCATCATGGATGCCCATTCCCCTGATATGATCCTCAGAAGCATGGTGCTCGGCAATACCCCCCCCCCCCTCTACAGACCTGGGTACCCATTTCAGTCGCCTCTTACGACATGCATGAGCTACATTGAGACTATTCTTTCACACCTGGTCACCACATGGGTATATATATTTCAATATTTTTAGTAATATATATGAAAAATTAATTTGTGAATCACTGTTTGGTCACACGCAAAAATTAATTAAATATATAAAATTACTATAACAGTGAATATGAAGATATTATTTTCTTAGTATTAAGAAGAAGAAAAAATGCTTGCTATTGAACTACAGGATGGGTCAAAAGTCTATTCTTCTAAATGAATGTAATTTTAAAGGCATTATAATACATTATTTTTATTTATTTATATGGCATTTTATATGAAAATTTCATTGAACTAGGTATGAAGGACATTGTCTCATAGACGGGCAGTATTTTGCAATTCGCAAAAACGGGCTCTTTCCATCACATTTTTAATAACACCTTGCAATATCTCTTATTGCATGCCTTGCATATCTTGAAGGATTTAGGCCTGGACTCGAGAAAGTTCTCAAGAATGCCGTCAAGTCGGTGTTCCTGGTTTCTCAGCGATATGCTTTCCTAAACACGACCAAGTTTAGCCTGGCTACGAGTCTCTAGCCGAGTCTCCAAGTTCTTGAAAGAATATTTAATAAAATCTTGAGACAAGAAACGTTTAACCAAGGCCAACATAACGGGCCTGGAAGGTGCCTTTCTTAAATGGAAATGACTCAACGTATATCTAATGTGTGAGAACAAGATGACCTTAAATTGCTTAGAAATATTGGATAATTTTCATTCGTTGATCATTTATGTTTTTTTCTCTCTATTAAAATCCCATGTCATTGTTTTCAGATTCTTATAAGAAATCGGGCAAAAAAACCCAGTAGTAATGATTTTTCTCTGAACATTTTGCATCTGAAACTGTAGATTGGCCATCCTGCTCACATGAAAAATCGAAATGTGAGTACAATATGCTGAAAAACTAAATATTCCAGAATGATAATGACAAGAAACACTCCTCAAGTATTGCTCAACAATTCTTACGTAGTAAAAAAAGTTAATAATTGAATATTTTGAAATGAGCGAGTCAAAAGTCCAAACTTAAATCCAATACAATATTTGTCGGAAGAGGGAGATAAAGCCATCAGGAAGGTCAAATCACAAAAAATATGGATGATTTGTATCATACATTAAAACGTGAATGGAAAGTTGTAGATACAGATAAGATAAATAAGTTAATAATTCCTATTCTTAAGAGAGAAAGAGAGAGTTGTGAACCAGTTTTGAAAATAAAAGGCAATAAAATATATAACGCATTTACATACAAATAATACAAACTAACAAAATACATGTAATAATTGAAACAATAATTTGCGGTATAAGTCAACATATCTATATGTTGACTTATATATTTGACATATATATGTTTACATATTTATATGTTGATATTTATATGCAATGAAAATTTATTTGTCGAAAGACTTTCGATTGTTGTGTATTCATATGTTATTCCTTAATTTCTAATAAAATGAGATTAAAAATTTTGCCTCTATGTTAAAATGTAACATTTTTTTGTGGCGTTAATAATAAAAGAGAAACTATATCAATTTGTCAGTAGAACCTGATATAATTGAAATTAGTTCTATCAAAAAGATTTTAGAGAACTGCTGCATCATTGTTGCTTTGTATCATTTAAGGAAACTAATACACAATGCAACTTTTGTCTTGGGGTTAAAAAATAAGCGGTACCCTAAGAATCGATTATTATTATTAATAATATTTAGTAATATTCTTTGAATTATTATTTTTTGATTTAAATCGAGAGTTTTTGTGTGTATAGAATGAGAAATTTGAAAAAGGGAAATTAAAAAAAAAAAAAAAAAATGTAAACAAACAAATTTTGGAACTTGGCCTTGCCTCTTTTTTTAAAGATGTCAGCAATCTCCTGTTATTTTTAGTCACTAACTTTTCGAGAACTAAATTGGAGGAGAAGCGGGGATAACCCCGGTACATGCACTAGTAACAAGGAAATAATTGTTAAAATAAAGATTGTTTCACAGTTAAACATATTTCATTGACCTAAATAGGCATATTTTAAAACTAATATCCTTGAAATACGTTCTTCGAATAGAACTGAGATTAAATGAGCTAAGATAGCAGACGCGTGCATCATTTTGATAAAACACGTGAGGAATATTTATCATTTGGATAATGTTAAAAATATCTTTAAAAAACGAAATAAAAATATAAAAGACTATATCGATGTAATTGATAATGTGTGTATAATGTATATATAACTGAATATGCAAGTAAATATAAAAATTAAATATTATTCTGATAAAAATAATGACAGTTATCGAACTATATGAATTGTTTAAGGGATCAAAAATAAAAAAAAAATAATAAATTGCAAAAACATTTTGAATAAAAATTACTGAAAAAGCAGTTATCATTCGTTATAAAAAAATTATTCAAGTCGAACTCTTTTTATACAGTGTAGCATCTTTTTCGGGCTTAAGGACATAATACTTTTCACAGCATTCCACTAGTTTTCTCTTTTTTCAACAAAAGAACTTTTTACGTGTTCAAAAAAAGATATTTGTGATTTCAATTTTGCTTCAATTTTGCCATAAAGTAAAAAAATTTTTTTAATGAATAGTAAGAGTATCATTCATAAATTTATAGCTAATTCGACAATTTATTTAAAAAATGTTGAATTAAATATATTTGAGTTTTTTTTAAAAGTTGTGAACTGAAAACATTTAGAATTTTCTTGACTACATTTTTCATAGAAAAAACCACGAATCAAGTTCTTTATATATATATATATAACTACAGAAAATTTATAAACACATGTTTTTAAAGATACTTACTTGAAATATCTGTTATTTAATTTTATGTAAGATTTCCAGAAGACTTAGAATAAGGTAACAAATATCCGAGGTACCAGAACCAGTGTTTTGTTTTAATAAAAAAGTTCAAATGAAGAGAAATAAGGAAAAAAATATCACATTTATAAACAAGCAATATAGTTGCACATAAAACAAGAGTAGAATTCTATTAAAAGCCTCAACATCCTGAGTCATTCATTAAAAAGAATTAATTGACAGTTTCATTATATAAGAATAGTTTATGACAGTCTATTTTTTTTCTCTTAAAAATCCAATTTTCTTTGTTTTACTTTTCTATGATTTCCTTGTTGATAATTTTGTGCACTTTAATTAAGCTGCAAAGCAATTGGTTTTGAATCAATGTAAATTATTGCTTTCATTCTAAGATTCATAACGAAAATTTTCTATATACGTCGTCATTAGAACTCTCATAGAATAGTTATTATCAATTGTATACGGGTTATAAAATATTTGCCGAACATTTTTATCGCTGAATAATTTTGTGCACTCATTTAAAGTCTGTGAGAAAACATTTATTTTAAATTTGTTCTTCTGTTGTTATGTTTAATGGTGGAATTTCGGATTGAACATTGTTTTATTTGCGGAGAGTTTTGTAGTTCGCAATGAAGTTTCACCTCAATTTACCATCTGTTCGCGTGCTCCCCTGACTCGTGTATTTCAACTATACCGGCATGTTTACTTCTAGCACGCAATTTTTCATCAAATATTCGATTTCGATGGTTCTCAAACTTTTTCCTCGATATAATCCTGTTGTAAGCTTTTCACCTGCTGTACTTCCAGAACATAGTTAAAAGTTACGATAATCTCCCGAAATAAGGTTCAATTCTTTGATTCTTTGAACCAAACTTTACATTGATGTACCCGTAAACTTTTCGTCTATGTACCCAGAACATAATTAAAAGTTACAATAATCTCCAAAATAAGGTTCGATTCTTTGATTTTCGGATTTCTTTTACTGTTCTGTGATAAAGGCTTACTTTTGTAGTTAACAATTTTCTCCAACATGTAAACTTCTAGTCTGCAATTATTTGTCAAATGCTCAATTTTAATGGCTCTCAAATTTTCTTCTCGTGGTACTTATTGTTGTAATTTGTCTAGAACGAAATTTTTATCACTAAGAAATAAAAGTATACACTTAAGAATTTTACCGCTCCTCGAGGCTTTAAAAAGTAAAAGTTGATTTTCGAGTGCATTAGATGGAAATCTTCAGTTTTCAACTTGAATAAAAGGTTTATTTAAATAGTACTAGTACGATAGCATAATCTCTCTCTTTTCTTTCTTTTTTTGTAAAAAAAGCGAAACTTTCAGTCATTCACTTTTCATGATAAAAAAGGATTGTAACAAAGTAATCTTTTACCCACTTGTAATTATCGTATCAAACATGTTCAAAGATCTTTCTCCATAATGATAGAAATAAGGTGAATAAACTGATCTTGAACTAAATGGACATATCTGACAAATAATTAGTTTTAAGAGTTAATTAATAAAAAATGTATAAACCCAGGAATGTTTCAGATCAAGAGTTGAACGTACATACCTCATATACATAAACATACATAGCATATTCATTTGTTTTGGATGACATTTATTAATGTAAACTAAACTATATAGGAACAAAAATTATATTATTGAATGACACAACGGAACAAATAATCAAAGAAGGAAACACTTAAAAAAATAAGTGATTGTTGTATCAAATGTTATACCAATGAAATCAATTATTGGGCTGATTCAACTACTGTTTAACAAAATAAATTAGATAACCGTTATAAACTGTATGCCACACACTACCTATGCATAGACAAACAATCTGTATTCTTTCGTTTTTGATGATAATTATAAATGCACTGTAAATTACATTAAAGACACAAAATTAAATTATTAGTTAGAAGCAAAACAGAAAATAATCAAGGAAGGAATAATTTCAAAAAATAACCGATTATATTATTAGACGTTATGCCAATCATTGTTTCATTTTCATTGACTTTTTAACAAAATAAATTGAATAATCGATGAAAGCTGTGTTCCACAGATTACATAATATAGCCAAACATTCCCATCTCTTTTGTTTATGATGATATTTATAAATGCGATGTAAATTACATAGAAGACACAAAATTTTGTTATCAATTGGTGGTAAAACAGCAAATATTCAAGGAAAGAAGAATAATGTTAAACTGAATAATTAATTCAAAGTATATTATGGTTTAAAAGTTTAAGTCTACCTAAACAATAATGACACTCTTCAAAACCACTGCTAATTTTTCTTAATGTTATTGCTGAAATTAATTTTTAACCTCATTTACAGTGGAGCCTCGCTTGACGGACATCTCTCATGACGAGCAATTCGCTCAATAAGCAAATAAATAAGTAAAAATAAAAATAAAAACTTACTTAAGGTCACTTAACAGGAGAAGTTTGGCTTAAATAGTGACGAGGAGAGAAAGAAGTCCGTATTATGCACTTGTTACATCAGTCCGTGTTTAGTATTCATTTCGCTAGCCAATGATCACTCAAGTGATCACACATTTTTCCAAGAATATGTTCAGTTCCTATTGAACCTGTAGTCATAGAGATTGTTCTTTTAGCCAAGATAATGGGACTGGAGATGGATAGCAATGATATCGATGTTTCTCAATGATTCTTTTACAAGCTGTAAAAGAATACAGCCACGAATTGCCCACCGAAGAGCTTAAAGAGTTGCATTGTGTTTTACATCAAGAAGTTGTGGAGGATTTGTCAAAGGAAACGAAAGTAAAGGCAAAGCAACAATCCGCTAGCGCAATACGAGAAATGCTGAAAGCATAGGAAACTATTGCATGTCATATATTGAGAAGCATCAATGTAATGTGGCGGTGGCAATGCCGGCTACAAATTTACTGAACGGTAATGCTATGTCGCATTTTCTTCGTATTTTGAAGTATCATCAAAAACAAATGTCTCTAGACAGTTTTCTAGTAAAAAGGAATTAGGTACGTATCATGAATAATAAACGCATTATTTCTATTTTTTTGTTTTCCTCAAATCGATTTCGTATTCTAAGCTGGTTTATTTTGTGATAGAAAAAAAGATGATGATTCACGCCCCTTAATTATATTTATATATCTTTCTTTTAATAAAAATATTCATAAACATTTTTGAGTATTTTTTCTGCGCGTAGAACGCATTGTCATATTTTACTTTTATTTATACGTGAATCTTTCACTACACAATATTAAAGTTCTATAGGTCATTTGCACAATAAAACACTCACTTAGTGGACTGTATTAAATATATCTCTTTAATGATTCACAACAGACACCTGCACGTGTCTGTTGTGAATCATTAGCTCGTCTTACACTTCACTCGTATACACGATGAGCGCTTCCCGCTCTACTCTCAGTTACGGTTAGCATCAACAGTTACTAACTCCTTATTTACAGGTGGCGCGGTGATAGCGCATGCAAGCGTTAACAATACGGGAAAAATTTATTTCGCTGAACGAATGTTTCACAATGCGAATATGAATCTGGAACGAATTATGCTCGTTATGTGGGGCTCCACTGCATTGAGTTTTAAATCCTAGTCTCCGGAAGAATTCATTTCTACTCGGGGCAAGAAACGAGGGGAGTTATGAAAACCTTAATATAGAAATAAAAAAGGCTTTTCCTTTTTAAAGAAACAATATTTTTCAATTGTTAATAAATTAAAATGAGCTTTGAATGCCTAATTATGATTCAACTTACTGTAATTTTTTTCATTTGAAGGAAATTTTAAATGTTACCGTCACTTTTTATTTAAATTATGTTTTTAGTGCAATAAAGCAACACATGTAATCGAAATGCTTTTTCAAAAATTAAGGTTAAATGCAGTCGCACGCCTCAAAACATTGATTCCATTTTCAAAAATTCGAAAAGTAGAAAAAGTTCTTGTGCAATATTATTTTGAGCTTTACTCAACTTCAAAATGTTTCTTATGTGTGCTTCAATACTCTCATGTTTTTCATAATTTCACAGGTCACTTATTTTTCTATTAAAACCGTAATTTTTGAAATTAATATCTTGTGTGATATCTGAACTGGGACTCATGAAGCAAGTAGTTTTGAAAAATGTAAATATCTTAAAAGTTGATACGCTAAATATAAGACCAAATCCTATGGATTAAATAGATATTCAAACTGCTTTTATATATATTAGGAGCAAAGAAAAATTTAAGACCATTTTATAAAATAGAATATCTTTTTATACAGAAAAAATTATTTTTACTTTCCCTTCAAAACGCATTCCTCCCTAATTAATATTCATTTACGTACTCCGTCTATATCTTCATGCATTTTAAGAAATCACATTTGTTGAATCATCTTATCACTGCCTACATTGAGTATTAACTAAATTTTGAGTGTTTCATAGAAGCTAATAGTGTCATAGAAACGATTGAGATATTTAACAAGACAAATATTAGTGTTACTAGGAATCGAACTAATGTAAACAAGTTGTAAATTCACTTTCGAAACAGAAGAAAGGATATTGAAAGAATAGATTGATTCTCAGAACGGAATGAAACGTGGAATCCGAACAAAAGACAGCTATACTTCTACTAATAGTTCAAATAATTATAAATCAGTTAGTCGGAAAGCAGTAGAAAACATGGGAAAAGAAAACTATTTGCAATAGTTGTTCATTGTTTCTGCATTAACAAAATGAAATTTTCTCGAAATGAATTACGTTGTTTAAGACAAAGGTAGTAAAATAATCGAGTCCTTAAGATATCTCATTTAGTGAACTAAATTTACTCGATTAAAAATATTTCCAGAATTAAAAAATTAAAACTTTAAGGGGTGCAGAAAGTTACGGGAACAGGACAGTAGTTTCAGATGGGTAAGTGAAATGTTCCGTGGACAGATTACAGTTGTTGACAGATTTCTCGTCGATTGGTCGAGCTAGCTGGAAATGTTGGTAGGACATATTTCGAACGATTAACTCCCGCTCCTCACATAGTGCACTACGGATTCAAAGTAGGATAGTGTTCGGTCAAACTCAAGATATCTAATCAAAGCTCCAGGGATGCATATGAACTTGATAGCAGTGTGCCTTTGTGCAACGGCCTTAAATGCTTCCCTTTTTTTACTTTCACTTCTAATGTCCCACTTTCCGAACTTGACACCGGCTGGAAAACCGACAAATCAGGAGTGAGCCTACCTATATCTCGCTTTACCTCTTGAGGAAAGTGCCCACTCATATGCAAAAAGTAGAACTAAATTGTCGCGTTGCATGTAAGCAGAACTTCCGCCGTATATTGTCGTACGTAGGGAGATCTCAACTGCCTCGTTCGGGAGAATCATTTCCCCCTTGTGATGACCAGAGTCGTCTCATCAATTTTTGTCATTATATCCCTAAAAAGATTCTTAACTTCTTTGGCTGAAGCAGCGAGACATAAACATTTGTCAGATTTGGTTTAGAGGCTAACCCTTTGGTCTTTGGGTAACTCTTGAGATAGTGAACGACGTTGCCATCATCCTCCCAACACAAGTGCCTCGATCTGTATAGAAGTTTGGAATGTGAGTTCCTATGCTCTCTCTCTCTCTCTCTCTCGGTTAAAAATTGTATTTTGAATGGCTTTTAAATAGAATTTAAATTATTTAAGAATATTAAAGACGACTTTCTGTACAATGTCATATTTACCTTTAGTAAGAACATTTTTTTGATTAGTTATTTACTTTATGTAAATCAGTCACTGGCTCATCTAAGATACGTGGGTAGCTAAGTGTTAAGATGAATTTAGTATGAACAGACCTAAGCCCTTTCCCTTTTGGCAAGAGACCAAACAGTCCTTAAATTTTTGGCGAGAAAAAAACTTGTGAAAGATTTATCTAATATTGCTCTTGGACTTTTTCTTGAGCTTACAATTGCGCTGTATGTCGGTAAGTTTCTCAATTAACTCTTTGAGATGAACTTTGATCGTCTGTACCGTTCAGCTTATACGACAATTTTGAATCTGCTCGCCAATTTTTCATTTAACTCTTTAGGATGAACTTTGATCGTCTGTACCATTCAGCTTATACTGCAATTTTGAATCTGCTCGAAAATTTTTTATTTTTAAAATGTTTCAGAGAATTTAATTTTATCTTCAAAATTAAGACTTAATTTAAAAGGATATCATCTTTGTACGTTAAGGGAAATTCGAAGTGTATCGACAAAGGAACTTTTTGACATTCCAAAAAAAATGCTCTTTTTAAGGGCATTAAGGCGATGACGGATTACGTAAGCTAGTGTATAGTTAAAAAAAGAATGCGTTTCGAAAAATATAAATAAATTATAAGACATTATTGACATCTTATAACAGATCAATTGAAAAGTCCCCGGCCTATTATAGTGAAACATATTTTTTTGGCAAAATTGGTTTTCTTTATTCAACAGAATTCCCTTCAAGGGTGATACACTGATTCTAGCGACCCTCCAACTTTTCGATACCCTATTTGTAGTACGATTTGTCATTTGCTTCAAAATAGGCCTCAGTTTCGATCAACTCTTCATTCGACGAAAATTTCTTCCCAGCGAGCATTCTTTTGAGATCTGACAGCAGGAAATAGTCGCTGGGGGCCAGAATACGGTGAATGAGGAAGCAATTCAAAGCCCAAATCATGGATTTTTGCCATCGTTTTCACTCATTTGTGACACGGTGCATTGTCTTGGTGAAGTAGCACTTTCTTTTTCTTCAAATGCGGCTGTTTTTCGGCGATTTCGTCCTTCAAACGGTCCAATAATGCTATGTAATAGTCGCTGTTGATGGTCCTTCCCTTTTCAAGGGAGTCAATGAAAATTATTCCATGCGCATCCCAAAATACCGACACCATAACCTTGCCAGCCGACTGTTGCGTTTTCCCACGCTTTGGAGCGGGTTCATCGTCCACTCGGATGACTGTCGAATCGATTTCGGAGTGAAATGATGGAGCCATGTTTCATCCATTGTCACATATCGAAGCAAAAACTCGGGTTTATTACGCTTGATCATCTTCAAACACTGCTCCGAATCATCAACTCGTCGTTGTTTTTGATCAAAAGTGAGCTCGCGCCGCACCCACTTTGCACAGAGCGTTCTCATACCCAAATATTCGTGAATGATATGATGTACACGTTCAGTTGATATCTTTAGAGTGTCTGCTATTTCATTCAATTTCAATTGACGGTCATTCAAAATCATTTTGTGCATTTTTTTAATGTTTTCGTCGGTAACAACCTCTTTTGGGCGTCCATCGTCTTCGGTGCTCATTTCACCACGTCTAAACTTAGCATACCCTGCCCTAATGGTCGATTTTCCTGAGGCTGTGTCCGGAAACTCGGCATCAGGCCAAGTTTTTGCTTCAACTGTATTTTTTCCCTTCAAAAAGCAATATTTTATCAACACGCGAAATTCCTTTTTATCCATTTTTTTTCACAATAACAAAAATTGCTTCACTCAAAATGCTATAATTCACAAACTAATGATCCGACAGCTGTCAAATTTATACACGCATCTTTTGAGGGTTAGGGCTAATTAAAAAACATATGTATTTAATTCTAGTAGCGCCATCTATGTGTCAGACCGGGGACTTTTCAATTGACCTGTTATCAGTTGTCTAATATCCATGGGTTGCTCCTCGTAGATTTAAGTAAGATGTAATGTTTTTCAAAATAGTGATAGTGACATTTGGTAGCATCTCATTGGAATAAAATGCTTACAAGACACGTTTTGATAAATAAAACAGTTTGTTACAAGAACCAGGACAAACTTTATAACTTATATTTAGATAAAATATGAATATAGAACCAATATATTTTATGAATGGTATTAAAAATATTTTTTTTTGTAAATTGAATCAAATATGCTGAAAAGTATCTATTAATTAATTTTATTTACATGGATATTTAAGTTTAATCTTAGTTCTTCGATATAATTTAACTATACTTTACCTTGGCTCATTCCTTGACAATATAATGTCAAAACTTGCCAATTAGAATATTAAGGTAAAACTTATCGTTTTAATGCAAAAATAATTTTAAGGATTGCTTAATAAAATAAGTTAAAAATTGTAAAAGATGAAAATGAGTATTTTTTTTGCAATTAAAACTCTTTTTAGCATGATTTTATAATTTTATAAGTTTTTTTAGACAATGTTCAATCAATATAAGCGAACAAATGAAGTGTAGTAGAGGTCTAAATTTTTATTTTATAAATAAATGCATTGAAGAATAAAGAAACTCATTTTAAATAAAATAAAGAAAAAATATTGCGTTAATCATCTTAATTATTAAAAGTACTTTTCCATATTTAAATTTAGATTTTATACATCAATAATTTTCAGTCAACTTCTCATTATTATATAAAAAAAATCATCTGAATCTGATAAATTATTTTGAAACATTTTAAGAATTCGAACAAACAATTTATGTCATATGTATGTTTGGAAAAGTGTTTTGTGTGTGTACCTGGGAAACTCCCAAATTTACATGTCTGAAGGATATAAAAAGTAAGAGCTTATAACCACCTGTTTATAACCTCAATTATTTTAACATTTCTCAAATGTTTTAATTACGATGCTTTTTTATTGATGCTGAAACAGCAAGATTCTAAGTAATTCGAAAGGAACTAACTTTCTACCATATACAAGTAAGTACCAATGTTGATAAAATATAAACGGCATTTTTTTAATAGCCGAAGACGATTTTCATGTAATTTACCATGACAAACTTAAGTTATTTAAAATTTAAATAACTTTTTTATTCTTCTTATGTCCATTTATTTAGCCTCGAACACCCTTGGCCCAGAAGGGAATGGCTCACAAAATTGCAACTAATCCACTAAAATTTTAAAAAAACTCGGTTATCTGATGGAAAAGCTTTTGTTACTGTTTTTAGGATTTATAGGGTGCAGCTTCATATTAGCCTAACTTTTATTTATCACACAGGAATAAAAACACTTCGAATATGCTTGAAAAAGTTTTGAAGATCTTAAAAGAGGATATATAGGAAAATAGCATTGGCGTAATTTTAGTAATTTGTCCGATAAATACGTGAACGGTGGTTATAACTACTTTATAAAACAAAATTTAAGGAAAAGCAGTTTTATCCACTTCAAAGTACCCTCCACTTGAAGCAATTTTTCTATTTGTTCTATAGCTGTTTCCATTTTTGAGGAAGTCATCTGGAGGTAGGCTCCTTAGGTGCCTTGTTATTATTCGTTTTATCGTCTAAACATTGCCCCAATGATGTTCTCGAACGACTATTTTATATTTAGGAAACGGGAAAAAATAACATAATTCTAGATCTTTGAGTAGGAAGGATGATCAAGTACAGTGATCGAAACCCTGACCAGAGACTCGGGAATAATCATTGTAGAATGTGAAGGTTCATTGTCTTGATGCATAAGCTATCCTTTGCCATGACACAAATCTAGCCCCACTCGATGCACGATCCTTCAAAGAGTTTAAGGACCTCCATATAGGATCGTGTGAATAGACGACGGTTTTGTTAAATTTAGTTCATCAGGGATCATTCGAACTGTGCTTATTGGCAAGGAACATCAGTCCACACAGTTCAATGTTTTCCTTAACAACGGAGGTCGAAGGTCGCCCTAACTTTGAATCATCCCTTAAATTTTCATGGTCCTCACTGAAAAAATTAACTTGAAAATACCTATTTATCTCAGAGCATTATCTCGATAAGCAGCCTTCAAAACCTGCAAATTCGAAAGTAGTACACCATTAAGCTATCTCTGGCTCCTACAACCTACACTTCAGCTTCTCACCCATTGTTGAGTTTCTCGTTTACAAATAACGCCTTGATGAGCTCATTGTACTCAAGCAGTGCCTTCTGGCTGAATAATGGCAGAATGGCCAGGGCATTATGTAACAATAGTCAATTCGCTACTCAATGAGCAGGGCGATTCATAGCGGCATGGTCGCCTATTGGACCACAGTTCGCGAATTTACTGGACATGTAGTATTTTAGAAAAGATCTTTTTCAAAGAAGTCTCTCTTATTTGAGCCAAACTCGCTTAACACCCAGGATTACAATGAAGTATATATATATAGGGAAGTTTTCATAATATCTAAAGTTTATTTAATTTTTTTTTTCCTTTTCGAAAATGGTTCTAAGAACTGTGCCGTGAAGTAAATACATCTCATTAAAAAATACAAATGATGTTGTTTTATGCGTGTTGGAGCAAGTGAGTAGCACGTGGCTCATTATCATTCGTGATTTTCAAAACGCATTCCTAGTCGTAATCAGAAAGATTTCCTGTTTTGAAATGAGTCGATTCATTAAAAAGTCTGTTTTGAAAATAAACAAAGTTCTATCAGATGTCAACAAAGATAAAATTCTGCGTATGAAGCAGTGGCGTCTATTGGGGATTAGAAGGGGAGGGGGAGAGATCATAAAAATTATTGATTACAAAAATATCGGGGTCTCGGGGAGTATAGGGGGTTGTTAAACACATACACACGCACAAAATTTAAAAACTTAGCAACACAGTAGTAAGTTTCCAATGCTTCCTGGGTGACTTTGGACTGAGAAGTAAAAGTTTATTTACTGTGATTAATTTTAATGCTTCTGTGTGTATCGTTTTTTCTTTAAATTTTGGTTAATACTATACAATAAAATTCTCATCTAAAGAACAATATTACACATGCATTAGAATGAAATAGAATTATTAAGAGAAATCCAAAATAATCATTGATAATTTCGTTTAAAAAATGGCTTGTTTAAAAAAATACCAAAAAATGAAACTCAAAAAAACTCAGCGAGTTCACTCAAAGTCTTGTTTTATATCTCATTACACTACAAAATATGCAACAAAAAATTAAATAAAAAATACTCTTATAGAATGCTTGTGCTGAATGACATTTAATTAGGTGTTCAAAACAATGCAATTAGTTATATTATAAAAACAAAAGATATGAGTATACAATGTAAAATAAGTTTCTCAAAGTCATATGTTAAGTCTTTCTGTTTTAAAACAACGTTAAGTGTGTTGCATCTTGGCATTTTGCATCTTGTGCTATTTCCAGAAAGTAAGTTTTTTAATATTTAAAGGAACAAAAATGGAAAGATAATTAGGTGATAAGGAAACAGGCTTTATACAAATGTTTTGTTTATTATTCCTAGTTTTAGCTGGTTAAAATGGAATAAAAATTAAAAAAAATTCCCCTTTTACGAGGGGAGCCCCTATTGACTTCCCTCTAATTGTTGCCACTAGCGTCAAATATGTTAAAGCACTAGTAGAAAATTCTAAGTGTGTGTGTGTGGGGGGGAAGGAAAGTATAAAGAAGCACGAATTTATGTTTCTGAAAGGTGGTTTTTGAGTTCAATGCGTAAGAAAGTATCTGGAAGAGATTTGTCATTTATTTATTCCCTTGAGCCTTGGGTTCTAATTCAAATTTTTCTAAAGACCCTCGTGTAGCGGGGCTGATGCGCGTGAAATCTGTTGATTCTCAGAACCCTCACGTTAGGAAGATGTGGAATCTAGTGGAGACGAGTGCCACATCATGTGTCGTCCTCGTCACTTGACAAAGATTCAAAATTATGAGGTATATCGCCAATAGTCCTCGTGCGGCTTCTAAGTGCGGCGATTATAAACAATCAATCAATGATCATTAAAATACATTTAATGTGAGGGAAAATGCTAGTTTAATGATAAATCATTCTATGACCATGACTCAAAAATATGTGACAGTGACTCATATTACAGTGACTCACGTTGCATTTCTCATTTGATCTTATTTTACACGTGTCTGCCTTCGCTTAATGCTAAATAATTGGATCTAACTTGGGAACACTTTTACAGACAGAAAAGTTTTTCAATATTAATATTATTTTATGACTTTGCTATCTTTATGGAGATCAATATACTATATATATATATATATATATATATATATATATATATATATATATATTCATTTTTTTTTAAGTTGTAAAATATATTCCAGATTTCGTCTTCCATATTGTAAAGCTACATAGGAACTGTAAATGTTAAAATGTATAAGTTAAAGATTTTGCATACATATAAAAATATTTATAAATTATAAAGCAATATTCTTAAAGTAATTTTTTATTTGTGCAAAAACTGTTTTGGGGGATTCGGGATTATGTGACATTATTAAACGCTGTTATTTGAATACTGAGTTCTGCCGCACAAGCATTTTCAAAGCAGATTAAGATGGAATAAGTCATCGAAAGTTAGTATAATTGCTACAGGAAGATTATTTTTATATTTGCTTAACCGATCACTGGTGACGCTCATGGCACTGTAGTAATGTGCTATAAGCTCTATGTCATGCACATCATCGATGATTTCCGAAAAAAAAAAAGATAATAGGATGTACTGTGTTCAGTGTCTTTCCATAAAAGACGTAAAACACGAAAAATATTATATTGGCTGCATTTTGCCGCCATTTTCTTCGTTGTCTTTTGTGAGAGTGCCTACAGCTCTCTTCTCCACGGTTTTCATAACAACTCATGCATCAGTTTCTTATCTTTCAGCTGTTGTTGGTCTTCTCTTAGAATCTTTACTAGTACGTGATTTTCTTGAAGCTGTACCACAACTATTTTGTTCATTCCAAGCATTTCCAAAGCTATCGATTCTCGGAATTGTTTTGTAGATATTTCTTTATTTTTCGAAGTTTTGTAGTTAATCCAAGAATTAACGACCGCGGTATTCAATGATAACTCAAACACTACATACCACTCAACCGTTTTCTTTTAGAAAAAAAAGTAGTAATTGGTCATTTTATCTGAAAGGTACACACCATATTTTACAACGTTGTATTTTAGAAAATTTCTTCTAGTTTCTTTATTTTTTTTCACCATTTGGATTATTTCCCCCCCGTGTCTTTCAGATCGGTGTGCTTGCTTAACAGATAAATACACTACATCTCTTTTGACTAACCATATGAATACTTCGAATCCACTACACTTTCCCCCTTCAAATTGTGACGGGTCTATCCGCGATCTTGTCACTAACAGTCCTCTTGGGAAATTTTTGGGCCTTAGAAATTATTTTTATTAGAAAGCTTCCTCCGAAGAAGAGAACGTGATCATGCAAATTAAGACTGATATATGTATATAAGCTTTCAAGAAGAGAAAGGAGAGAGAGAAGAATAGAATAGAATAGAATAGAATAGAATAGAATAGAATAGAATAGAATAGAATAGAATAGAATAGAATAGAATAGAATAGAAT
>BMAW01106711.1:0-11137 GCA_019974015.1 Nephila pilipes
ACACACACACACATCATATGCGGTAATTTGCGTAAGAAAGGTCGCATCAACGTAAGCATCAGCCTTGAGGAAAATGGTGCAAAAAACCTAAAATTGCACAGAAACACTAAGTTAAATTACACATTGCACCGCTGTAACCATCGCAATTGCAAAATTTTGACCTATATCGTGCTATATAGCAGTGCTCCGCAACCGGTGTGTCGCGGCACACTGGTGTGTCATGAGCCAGATACAGGTGTGCCGCGGTCAAATACATTGTATTTGACATTTTACAATTTTTCATCATGTATTTAATACACAATGACAATTTTTTTTCATAATAATGTCTATTTTTCTAAATATACTATAGAATAATTATTGTAACTAAATAATTATTCAATGGTCCCCTGGTGAGAACAGTTGAAAACTGCACAGTGTGTGGTGTAAACACCAAGGCCCACCAAATTAATCATAGATAAAGCAAAATGACCGTTATGCGCGTCGTTGAAGACTCATGCGCATGTGTTATTTGCATTTGCGCGTGGTACATCACGTTCACTCGTATGTCATTGTTGTCACTATTTTACAACACAAAGTTAAAAAAAACACGGTCCTACCACTAACGATAATTATTATTAATTATCTTACTGAATTATGTATGGTTAACGTTCTTCGTATAAAAATTTTTAAGTTTTACACCCCTTTAAATATGGATAAATTTTTACGTCGGAAAGATTCGTCTTCACGTACAGATGATGAAGAACCCAGCACAAGTGTTACAAAAAACCTAAAGAAGGTAGTGAAAAGAAAGTACGACGAAGACTACATTAAATATGGATTCTCGTGGTATGGTGACGAAACGGCACCAAGACCACAGTGCATAATTTGCGGCGATCAGCTATCAAACGAGTCAATGGTACCCTGTAAATTAAAGCGGCATCTATATTCAAGTCATCCTAGCTGCGCCAACAAAGACAAACAATATTTTAAGAGGTTCTTAGAACAAAATAAAAAACAGAAGAAATTTATGAAATCGGCCGTAACAGTTTTTGAAAAGGCATTGGAAGCTAGCTATCATGTTGCAAAATTAATTGCACGTCAGAAGAAGCCACATACTGTCGGCGAAACTCTTATTAAACCAGCATGCATGGAAATTGTTAGACTTATGCTTGGGCCCAATGAAGTTAAGGAAGTGAATAAAGTTTCGTTGTCTGCTGATACTGTTAAAAGACGTATTCACGATATGTCAAGCGATATTTTAGGAACACTGATTAAAAAACTGTTATCGGCTGAAAAATTTGCGCTTCAGATCGATGAAACAACTGATATTAAAAATAAAGCACAGCTGATAGCTATTGTACGTTTCGTTGACGAGGACTTTATTAAAGAACATTATTTATTTTGTAAGGAGCTTCCAGAGCGAATTACCGGTGAAGAAATTTTTCGAGTAACCAATGATTTCTTCAAAATATGTAATATTCAATGGAGCAACTGCATTGCTGTTTGCACGGATGGCGCTGCGGCAATGACGAGTCGTAAAAAAGGTTTTGTCTCTTGTGTAAAACAAAAAAAATCCGACGATACAATTTACACACTGCTGCATACATCGAGAAGCATTGATGGTCAAGAATTTGCCGGAAGAACTTTTGAACACGATGAATGAATGCATTAAAATCATAAACTTAATTAAATCAAGAGCCATAAATTCGCGAATTTTTGGATTAACATACTTTGTGAAGAAATGGGAGCCGAATATAAATCCTTATTATTTTATACAGAAATTCATTGGCTATCCCGAGGCAAAGTTTTGGCTAGATTATTTGAGCTTCGTCACGAGGTGCGTGAATTTCTTTTAACACAGAATATGCTCGAAATATGCCAGCACCTCGATGATGATTACTGGATAGCCAAACTTGCATACATGGCTGATATATTCGAGCATTTGAATGAACTTAATAAAAAAAAATGCAAGGTCAAAATGAGAATATTTTGACGTGCTCCGACAAATTACAAGGATTTATTAAAAAACTCGAACTTCGGCCGAAAGAGTTGCAAAAAGGATGTTTATAAATGTATCAAAGGACCAATCATATTACAATTGAAAACAACCAATTAATTGTGGATCTGGCCCAACAACATTTAAGTATGCTTCAGCAGAAATTTGATCAATATTTTTATTCCATTAATACGGAACAATACGATTGGATTCAAAATCCTTTTGCAACCAATGCAATAAATTCTACGGAAGCACTGCCTCTACAAATTCGAGAGGAATTTACAGATTTAAATAATGACATGACTTTAAAATTATACTTCTCCGAAGTTGCGTTAGATGTTTTCTGGATTTATGTTAAAAAAGAATATCCTCACATTTCCTACAAAGCAATCTTAACATTACTTCCATTTTCGACGACATATTTATGTGAGCAAAGTTTTTCAACTCTTGTATTAATTAAAAATGATAAGCGGTCACGCTCAAAAGATCTTGACCAAGAACTTCGGGTTGCGTTGTCAAATATTGAGCCGAATATAAAACTTTTGTGTTCATTGAAACAAGCGCAGGTACCACATTAATAATTATTATGATTGCGTAGAAATAAATATGTTATGGTTTTATGTATGTATACTTTTCAAATAAAAAACAAACATTTATTGTAAAATTTGTGTATCAATTAATACCTATATACTTTAGCTTTTGGTGTGCCGCGGAATTCTAGAAAGAATTTTGGTGCGTCGTAGGTGAGAAAAGGTTGCGGAGCACTGCTATATAGCAAATCAAAAGAGAAAATGCATGAAATGAAACCATAATTCAAAATTGAATTACAGTTGAGAAGTGTTGAAAATATATACTGTTGGCCCATAATATTAATATTATATAAATATTATATAAAAAATAATATTATAAAATATTGTCAAAAAAGTAAGATAAGTCATTTTTAAATTCCTACTATTAGTTCACACTCTGCTATATATTATATCTCGTTCAAATTTTCAATACATTTTTTTAAACTTGTAGTGGATGACACTTGATGTTAATACAGTTTTTTCAAATATTAATTCAACTAAATTGGTGAAAATGCAGTTTAACCCAGCCACTTAGCGCGATTTCGAAGATTGTTAAGCTTTTCGATTTTTTTTGGCTGAACGTTAAGGTCGCGAAGCTGACCAGGGTAGCCACATCTGGCAAAATACTGCCAAATAATTCCTGTCGCCAAGGGTGGTTGTACTAAACTGCATTCCAACCATTTAATTTACCGGAGGAATTTATTTTGCCCTTTTTAATATTGTGATTCTGTTACATGTATATTCATATTTATATTAACTGTAATTATTTAATAAGAAGTAACTAAAATAATTTTTTTCTTTGTTGACCTATTTAAGAATTGACTTAATTTTTTTTTATATTACTTGTTATTTACATAAGTTTGAAAATGTTGAAATCTCTATAGCAAATCCTTATAATTAATAATAATAAATATGAAACAGATTATTTAGTCTTTCTTTCGAAAATTATAGATAATAAAACTATATATTAGTAATATTTATTATTATATATAGATAATTTTAAATTTCCTAATAATAAAGCCTCATTCTAGTACAGCTGTTTACATATTCTATTTTCAGAAACATTATATTCAATTACATCATGTGATTTAATAATAAGGTATCAAGTTCTTTACAAAAATAATTGTAAAATGTTTTTCATGAGCTGCATAATGACAAACTATCCTATTAATTTTTTTAAATATACTTTTAAAATGATTACCACTTGATATATAATATATATATATATATATATATATATATATATATATATATATATATATATATATATATATAAGAGGTGTACTCAGAGGGGATTCAAAGGGGTATATGCAACCCTCCTCCCCAAGAGATTTTCTGGAAATTGAATTATGTCAAGATGTTTATTTTATTATACTATTGTAGATGTTATAAACTTTAAAAAAAAATACTACATTTTTTTCTCCTCATGCTCAAATTTTTATCGATAAGAGAAAAAATAATTCCACCTGAGCCAGTTCCTGAGAAAAGAATTGAAAGATTTTATCCGTCTCCGAAATATTCTTCTAGACCAGTGTCTGAAGACGAAGAGAGGAGCATACATCCCTATAAAAGATATCCACCCCCAAGTTTTACAAGAGTACAAAGTAGATATTTCTCCCAATATTGATAAGCGTTAAAAATTTTTTTTTATCGCCTCTGCCTGTTACAACATGCACTGCTGAAAGACCACGTTTTTTAAAAAATAAATATTCAAAAAACTACTTAAAAATGGTTTTTCTGAAGCGCTGTTTATTATAAATAAATAAAAATGTATCAGTAAATGAAGAAGAAAACTTAAATATTTTGCAAAAACAAAAATGGCGAATAAATTATAGCTTTGAAAAAAACTAATACGAACATACTTTTTTTAATGATGTTCGCTTCTTTTTAACCATTTTTTGAATTGTGATCGTTTTTTCAATCATTTAATAATTTTATCTGTTTATCCAAGATGTAAATCCACCGATTTTTTTTAGTAAAATTTTTTTATTCTCATATCTTTGTTACGTTTCTTAAATGATATTTGTTTTTGTTATTTGATAGAAATTATATAAGAACTTGAACAGTTTTATATAGGAGAAATAAGATTAATATAGCGTATGCTTCAGATTTTACCAAGTGGTAATTCTGAACAAAAGTAATTGCTTCCTTCACGGCAATGACGGATATGCACGAAACCCCCAAAATTGATTTCTGGGTACGACACTGATATATATATATATTTCGCGTACACAGAAATGTGCATTTTTAAAAATACAATCATGAAATTGTTAGAAAGGGTTTCTTACGATCAGTATAGTGAAAAAGCAGCTCAATAAAAAGATGATGCATATGCAAATATCAGCACTACGAATTCAGAGGGGACGTCACGTCTCATAAACGAGTGGAATGCACGCGCTCAGTATTAGGGCAACATAAAAGTGAGAAACGACGAATTTCCAGATACTGTCTAGAATTGAAAGGGAAATCGTATGTTCATAATGGCTATTAGAAATCATCAGGAAGCCTTCCTTTACACGTGGTAGAATGATCGGTAAGCTTGAAGGAAGGTTTAGTTTGACGAGGATTGCTCGAGAGTTTGGAATTGCCAAAAGTGTGTTTTCAAGAGCATGGAAAGCCTTCCAAAAGGCAAGTACAGCTGCAACAAAGGTTGACTGTGGTTTATCGAAGAAAACAACGGTAAGTGGTAACCGATATATCATTTCACAGGTGAAAAAAAATTACCGGTACCAGACATTGGGTAACGTTGTTTAGTAGCTGCGTATGACAACCGGACGACAGGTATAGTTTACTGTGACCGACGTCTGCATAATAGAAGCCTTTTCATCTGCCTTCCTGAACTCTGCAAACCATTAACAACAGCCCATCGGAGGCACAATTTACAGTGGTATCAAATATACAAAGACTGGACATCTCATCAACGGTATCACGTTCTGTTTATTGATGAGTCATTTCAGTCTGAGCAACAATTCTCAGAGACACTTGATATGGGAGGAGGTGGAGACGCGGTTTCTTCCTTCAAACATCAAAGTAAAGGACCCCTTGGGGGGGGATCCTAGATTGCCTGTGTATCCAAGCATTATGTTGAAGGGACAAACGGAGTTCCATATTTTTAACGGCGGCTCATTTACTGGAGTTCAACGGTATCAACTACGATGAAATTATCCACCCTCAGGGCGTCTGTTCCGAGATGCCATTGGTTCAGATTTTATTTTGTGAACGACAATGTTAGTTCATACAGAATCTCTATGGTTTAGCAGTTTCTAGAAAGTGAGGATATCAGCAGAATGGATTTGCCAGCGAGCTCCCCGGATTTAAATTCCATCGAACATGTTTTGGGATACTTTAGAGAGACTCTTGGTAGCAAACTCGTATCCTCTGGAAGGCACTAAACAGCTGAAACAGATGCTCTTTGCAGAGTGGCAACTCTTACTTCAAGAACTTCTTAATAATTTGGTATTAAGTATGAGAAGACAATATCATGGAACCATTGAAATTAGGGAAAGTCAAATCCCATACTAGGGGACTTTGGTTTGTAGTTCCTTTTCATGTCCAGATAATGTTTTTTACAAACACCATTCTGTCAATAAAGGATTTTTGCTTCGTTCAGTTTAGTTTAGTTTCAGTTTAGTTTTATTAAATCGCACTTTCTACTTTCAATAATGTAAGTGAACAATTTATTTTTTTGGATACTATGCTTTCATCAACTCTTAAGGGCCACATCGTGCCCCTATAATGTGAATTTTATGTCACCTAGTATATTTTTTCGGAACTGCAGTATAATCTGAAAAGTTGCTTAAGTTTTGCACACTAGTATATATATATATATATACACATACTCATGGTCAAAAAATTAGAACACTAAGAAGCAGTCGTCAAAATGAAACGAAATTTTACATACGTAAAGACTACTTTGATATAAGTACATGATTAGAAAATCAAAGAAAAAAAAGGATTATTTGTTTCGGAGAAAAAGGCAAAAGAACGGAGGATTTAATACCCTGTTGAACCCCCTGTAGTGCGAATGCACGATGCGATACGACCGGGCATTGAGGCATACAAGTTCTGTATGATGTCTTGAGACATTTCGTTCCATATTTGCTGTAACCTTGCCTCTAGTTCGTTCAAACTCTTGGGATGCCCAAATCGCCGTCCCAAATGATCCCAGATAGACTCGATTGGAGACAAATCTGGGGATCGGGCAGGCCAAGGAAGGGTAATAATAGTGCGGAGACAGTCTTGTGACACCCTTGCCGTGTGAGGACGAGCATTGTCTTGTTGAAAAATGGCCCCTGGGAGCCGTTGCATGTGTGGCAACACATGTGGTTGCAGAATGTCATGGACATACCGCTGGGCTGTCATGGTGCCGCGGATCAATACTAGGGGTGACCGTGTATTGCAGGCAATGGCACTAATGATCCGACAGCTGTCAAATTTATACACGCATCTTTTGAGGGTTAGGGCTAACTAAAAAACACATGGATTTAATTCTAGTAGCGCCATCTATGTGTCAGGCCGGGGACTTTTCAATTGATCTGTTATGGGCGCCTAGGGCGCGGAGCGCTCTTCTAGCCCAAATCTTGTGAGCAGGGATGAGCAGAGATGATTTGTAGAAAATTTCATGTAGATTCGATGATTAGTTTTAAAGATGTGGGAGAAAGAATTTGCCAGGAAATCTGGTGCCATCTATCGTAGAAGAGAACTGTTGCGGTAGAATCGAAGAACAAGAAGGAGAATTTTCGGTAGAGATGAAGTAGTTTATAGGCTGCTATGGGATTGGTTGATAGGTGAGGTACTGAGATGCTGCGATTGGCTGCCCTCGTGGGTGAGAAAATGACTATAAATGTGATGGGAGGAGTTTTTATCAGAAAAAGGGAAAAAAAAGGTTAAAATTTATGCATGGTTTTAAAAGTGAATAATGGTAATTTAAAAGTAAAAAAAAATTAATTATGGGGGATTAAAATCAAAAAGAATTTTCCTGGGTCTTTTAACATTAGAGGTGATTGGATATTTTTCAAGATTTTGGATATTGATATTATTGATGTTTTCAAAAGAGTTAAAAAAGGTAGTAGCAAGTTTTTGAATGTGTTTTTTAAAAGTTGTAATTTGGAGTGCTTTATAGATATCTTTGTTTTTCGTGAACATGGTAGCCTTGGGGATCATCCGAATAGTTGACCTTTGAGAGTTTTCTAGGATATTGAGATTGGTTTTTGCACAGTATGCCCATATTGGGCTGGCGTAGCTGAGAAGAGGTCGCATGATTGCAGTATAGATTAGCATTTTGTTTTGAAGATTCATTTTGGATTTTCTGTTGATGAGGGGGTAGACTTTGTGAGATAAACGTCGGAATTTTTCTCTGGTATTGGTGATATGCTCTTTCCAGGTGAGATATTTGTCAAAAGTGAGGCCTAGATACTTAGCGGATGTATCCCAAGAAATTTGTTTTTGGAAGAATGTGGGAGGGGGAGGGTTTGTTTTTCTTTTAGTAAAAATGACTGCTTGGGATTTTTCAACATTAATTTTTATTTTCCATTTGTTGTAGAAGTTTTTGAGAAGCGCAAGGTGTTTATTGAGAGCGAAAGTAACGGTTTGGGGATTTTAAAATTTAGCAACTATTGCAGTATCATCTGCGTACATATTTAATGTTGTGAGGGAGTAATTTGGAATATCGTTAACGTAAAAATTAAATAAAAATGGACCAATTAAACTGCCTTGAGCTAATTAGGTTTAGTGATTCCCGATGGAGCAAAAGTTGCCGAGTTAAGATATATTATTAAGAATTCTGATTTGAACATTAATGGCATTAAATTTGTTCTAAATATTGCTGATTATATTAATGAGGAAAAGAGATCACAATATAGGAAAGAGAGAGAAGGAATGAATCTTAAAACGAAACTAAGTTAGAATTGGAGAAAATTAAACTGGCCGAATTTCAAAAGCAATCTGACATATTAGAAAATGAATTATAGTTAGAAAATCTTTGAAAAGAAACTCATCGAGAATTGAAAATGCTATAGATACCTAATGTAGAAGCTCTGAAAGTCTATTTAAAAGTGTGAGAACTTAAGTAATTACTGTGCCTACCAGAGTAGAATCTCATAATCTTTCTACCAGTCAAATAAAAAAACATTTAAAACGAAAAAAATGCACTCAAGAACTAAAAGTGGAAATATTATTAAATATATTAGGAGAAAAACGTATCAAATTCAATGATTTATGCAAAAGAAGAGGAAAATAATGATTCAGGGTTTCAGAAAAAGATTTCCAAGGTGTTTTTATCAGAAGTAAAAAGTAAAAAAAATCTGTCATTTGTAAAAATGAAAATCATGCTTCATATTTATATCTGCAATTTAGGATGTTTTCAGCTCTGGACCGCGTAGAGGTAAATTGAATAATCTGTGTTTAGAGCTCCAGAATGTTGTGTTAAGCGACGTGATGGTAGAAATTGTTTTTGTGGAAAGGTGGCATGATTAAATAATAAAAATAAAATTATTCCTTTTTCGAGAAGCGTCATTAAACCTAAGGCAGAAATAAACAATTCTGAATAAAAAAAAAGCGACATCTGTCTTTGAAAGTCAAGATTAAGAATATATTTTCGATTCAATCCCCTCCTATGAGTTTTATCAAAATATTGTAGCCAGCAGTTTTGCAAAGAGCAAAAGGCAATATTGAGTATTGTTCGTGTATTGATGAAAAAATTAAAATGGTGACTAGTAAGAAGTTAGGTGTCGTTAGATATCGAAAGTCAAACATACTTAATACATAATGATTGCACGTCAACGCAAATGAAGAAATATTATCATCTTCAGTTTTAATTTTACTCTATTATTAACTCTATTTGCATCTTAGTTCCATTAATTCTAATAATAGTATTTTATTAATTGTTTACTTACTTTTAAAAAAAAGTATATTATTTTATTTTTCTATAATAGCGCGTGTTCTTGATATCTTTTATATTGATTGCTTTTAATTAAATCTATGGTGTTTTTTTTTTTACATTTTAATATTTTGTGTATTTTAAATTACGATAAATTTCAACTTGAATGATTCAGGGTTTTAGACTTTTACTGTTTCAATGAATTCTGTAATTTTGAAAATTTTAGTTCTTATAAATTTATTTTTATGTAGATTTTTAATAGTTACCAGTTCACGACGTTGCACGCACGCACGCATTGTGCCACGTTACTACCACACTCATTGCCATAAAATTATTCACCAAGGAAGAGTTTTCAGGAGAAAAGAAGAATAAGTTTACTCCTATGTGTCTGCAACGTTGATGTAAGTGATTACAAAATCAAAGCAAAATGATCATTTATCGTAGGAAATATTACAAATGAATAGAAGTTTCAGTACCCTGTTTGGCCACTTTTAGCATGAATGAATGGTGTGATACGGTTGGGAACTGAGGCATACAAGTCACGTATTGTGTCCTGCGACATCTCGTTCCCCAGATGCTGTAAACGCACCTTTAATTCGACCAAACTCATAGGCTGTCCAACTTATCATCCTAAATGATACCAGATAGACTTGATTGGTTACAAATCTGGGGATCGAGCAGGTCTGGGAAGGGTAGAAATGTAGCGGAGGCAATCCTGAGAAACCCTTGCTGTGTGTGGGCAAGTATTTTCTTGTTGAAAAATGGATCCTGGGAGCCTTGCCACAAGTGGTAACACATGTGGCTGAAGAATGTCACGAATGTACTTGTTGGTTGTCATGGTGCCGTAGATCAATATTAGGGGTTACTGTGAGTCATATGCGATGGCACCACAGGCCATCACACCAGTTGTGGGAGCGGTGTGCCGCTGTACAACGAAGGCAGGATTGAGACTTTCACCACAGGGACTCCATACATGTACATGATTGTCAGCACTGCCCTTATTGAATCTGGATTTGTCACTAAAGATGGCCAGATTCCATTCGGTTGCAGTCCATTCCTTTCGAGCGTAATATCACTCCAAACGGAGATGATGGTGAGTGGGTCTCAATGGAGTACACGTAATGGCCATCACGATAGCAACTGTCCTCCAGATAGGAGCCTTGTGATGGTACGGACTGATACAGAGGCCTGTGGTGAAGGTGTTGCCTGCGTATGGATGGAGGACTATGAGACAGTTGGCGCAGTGCGTGCATGTAGTATGATGTGACGGTCTTCTCGAATATTATTGTGTCGAAGGTGTCCTGAGACTGGTCGCCGTATAACAGATCTCTTCCTTGTCCACTGGTCCTATCACCCCCTCACAGTAAAGTCAAAACAGCCTAGGTGGCGAGCTACTCCCCAAGCTGACCACCCGGTATCCATTATCCCTATGATTCTTCCCCTCTCGAACTCTGACAGCTTCTCATATTATCTCTGATGGCGGCATATTGGTATCTCTAGTTGAAAAGTCTTCCTCTGCAACAGATTGAATACACTCAAATAATCTCTGCTTACCTGTTTTATAACCCAAGGAGAACGAAGTTCAACGCCTTCTGGTGGTATTATGTAAGGCGTAATCACGCTGCATTTCTAATCATTTACATATCTGCCTGACATGTACCTTTATGTCAAGTTTCGTAGCAATCCCACTCTTACTTTTTGGGGGGCTAATTTTTT
>BMAW01106713.1:893-12787 GCA_019974015.1 Nephila pilipes
AAGAGGGAAGCCATGCGCCCTGCTTTCGTTGGAATATTGTTTACAATGTGCACGAACTGTTTAAGTTCCCTGTATATCTCTTGACATTTTGGGCTTTTTAAGACCGAAAAAGGATCTTCTATAGTTGATTCGGGTGCATATTGTAGTTTTTTGCTGGTTCCAGGTTTACTAGGCAGTGGCAGAAAGTTTTCGGCATTTAGCTCCGGGGTGGGCTTGTGCTGATGCTTTTGGCGTGGTGTGGAAGTCGCGGCGCAGCACCTCCATTTGTTTTCCGATGGTGCTGTCTCCTTGGGCTTGGGTGGGTGGTTAATTGGATTTCTCGGGCAGGCGAGATAACTGGCCGGGTGTTCTCCGTCACATAGGCAACATTTGAGGGGGGGGCTCAGTTGCTTTTGTGCAATCCTTAGTTAAGTGATTGCCTGCACACTTTACACACTTTGGTTCTTCTTGTGCAGAACTGTGACGAATGGAAAAATCCCTGGCAACGGAAACACTGTGCAGGGCCATATTTTTTCCGTAGTGATTCTACCTTGACTTCTATGTATCCCAATTGGGTGATGTTGTATATTTTTTGTTTTTCTGGGTTTTTGGTTAGGGTGGCTAGGAAGAGCGGCATTGGGAGGCCATTTCTCTTGTTAGTCATTACGTGTATCTCTTCTATCGTGATATTTTTCTCCGCTCATTCCTGAGCAATTTCTGCTGGGGGCATGTCAATGGGCCTTAATGACAGCTCTGATCTTCTTATCCTCGGGTAGCGTGTGCGCCTTCAGATTCTGATCGTCGATATACCGCCGTATCACATGATACGCGTAAGCGGTTTCAGGAAATATTTTTAGATTCGTCAGCTTTGCTGTCAGTTTAGTTTTTGTTAATGCTTGCAACGTTTTAAGCAGAGCAGCTGCATTCTGCACGTTGTCGATCGTTATCGGTGGCGCCATCTTTCGCCGTGTAATGGAAGGAGCAGTTGCAGGACGTGGAGTTCGCCTCGGTGATGCAGGTGGGGATGGCTTCCATTTCTATATTCTCATCGTTTTCTTCTATTGTAAGGGTACAGAAGCGGTTGCTGCAGTTTGCATCATCCGTTCTATTTTTTTTTGGCTGATTGGGCATCCGGGTTTTTCCGTGCTCTGTTTCTGGATTTTACCGGAGTAAATTGGGTTTCGTGGTTATGCTCCATGAGCTGAGTCGTTCACGTAATCTGGCCGATTCTAGTGTGATTTCCTTTTCCCGGGTTTGGGCATATCTGTTTCTTACCTCGTCCATACTTTCATGGAGGTCAATGATGTGTTGGCTAAGCTCATCCGACTGGTGGGGATTTGCTAGGGCGCCCGATAAATTTGCTTCGACACAGTTTGCGATGTGAAGAAGTCCATCTGATGTGACCGTGCTTTCAAGAGTTTTTAGTATTGCTTCGACGGAAGCCTTCTCAGCTGGTAGTTTTATTTTCGCCATCTCGGGGACTGGAGTGGTATCCACGGTCGTATTAATTAAGGAGCCGACTATAGCTATTTTGAAACAAACGGCTATAATCGGTTCCATAAGTTACGTTAAACAGTAATTAAGTACAAATGAACAATTCTTAACAAAAAGAAAGGTTTGAGTGAATAATGCCCGTTTGAGTAACTCACTGACGATCAGCGGCTCTGTCTATTTATACCTTGAAGACCGGATGTGACGTCATGTAGAAAGTTCTCCAATGTTTCAGTCCTATTCTGGAAACTTCTCGACGAAACTAGATTTTATTTGAAGATTCGGGATGCCGCCAAAGTCGCCAAGGCCGGCGGTCAAATTCTTGCTTTTCCCATTGGCATCCAGATAGCTTGTGAACATCTCTTAGCAACCATACGATCAGTATTGCTGGGAAGCAACATTTCTATTTGTAACAATATGTTATTCAAAACTAAAATTGTAAAAACAATAATTGTCCTTTAAGTGTGAAAATGAATCAAAAATTGTGTGGGTGTGGTGAACTGTAATTGATAATATTGAAAAAATGTAAACTTTAAAGATAAAACAAAAAGAATGACAGGAAAAAAATTAGAATAATAATATATATCAGCATAAAATCTGTATTTAAATTAGTGGTGTTGCGTATACTCATCATCCTTTAACATTAGAGCTTGAATGAATTGCAAATTTCTTGTTCGCGTTGCCTTTAGCTACTGGAATTTTTGGTAGATTAATTAAAAGTCCAAGTAGTAAAGAGAAAATTTCTGCGAGGCCTTTTAGTTGGTCTAAAGCTTGTGTGATATTGTTAATTGGATTTTGGTTTTTACTTTGATTATAATGTGTGTATTTTTACGGAATTTAACTTCTCGAACACTCCCCCCTACTCTACCATCTGAAACTATTAAGTACACTAAGAACTTAAAAATCAAAAAAGCTCCTGGTAGGGAAGGAGTTACAAATAAAATGATCAAAGAACTACCAATTAAAACAATTTTCCAAATTACCTCCATTACCAACGACATTCTTAAAATCGGGCATTTCCCTCAGTCGTGGAAAAATGCATCTGTAATACCCATTATTAAACCAAGAAAAGACCCCACCCTCCCTGATAGTTACCGACCCATCTCCTTACTTCCAATAGTCAGTAAAATTGCCAAATAAGTTATCCTAAATTAACTTAAAGATTTTCTAAATTTAAATGATATCCTGATTCATGAACAACATGGTTTCAGAGAAAAACTTTCCACATCACACCAGCTTCTCCGTGTCATTGAATACGTTAAGGCCGATGTGAATAATGGAAAATCTACAGGTGCAATTTTCCTCGACATTCAAAAGCATTTGACAGAGTTTGGCATGAGGTTTGCTCAATTAATCAAAATCAAACTCAAACCCATCCTCATTAAAATTATTAACTCTTCTTAAAATAGAGCTTTTGCAGTTAGAGTTAAAAACTCCCACTCCGACATTACTTCAACTTCTGCAGGAATAGCTCAAGGAGCGCTTTTAGCCGCGATATTATTTTCTATTTTCGTGAACGACATCCCAAAAGCATTCAACACAACTCTCTGCATGTACGCAGACGACACAGCGATACTAGCACAGAACGAAGAACCACTTTTAGTGGCAAGCGATACAAAAACACACCACTCATCTAGAAGACTGGTTCTCCAAATGGAGCCCTGAACCCTTCCAAGATGGAGGGGGCATTTCAAATTATACTCCAGACCCATCTATTAAACGACCGAAAAAAGTTCTCCTTGATTCATATTTATATTTTCCTCCTTTCAAAATCCTAAATTCTCAAACTTCTCTTACCTAAACACCCTCCGCTTCTTCACAACACTCCACACAACTAAACCACCTTTCCTGAGATGAAATACTTCCCATTTAAAAGCAGCAGCACCATTGGTCGGCTGACTCACACCCTCACCTACCCTTTCTTCGAAAATTGAAAAAAATGATTATTTTTAACTCAGAACTTTTCAATGTAATTTTAATCTAATCTTTTGAAAATCTCTTTATTTTAAATATGCCATCCACAATATCTTTTCGCAACTCTGGGTTGGAAAAAGCCAAAGCTAAGCCATCACTTATCAGTATGGAGATTAAGACCTTTGGCCAGGTTACCAGCTAAAGCTGTCAACTACATATATTATAGTACTAGCTGATATCCGCTCGCTTCGCTGGGCAGACGATAATATATTTTAGAACCTATACATAAAATATCAAGAAAATTGGAGCATTGAAACGACCTTTTGTCTCCAGATGGTATTTTTATCGGCATTAATTATATAACCTTGAACTCTTTAGTCTTTAGGAACTGAATCAACAGCAGCTTTGAAATCGTGAATATACCTGTTATGTTCATAGCTCCTTTGTACACTTGCTTAACACCTTTCGCAATGAATGTTTTTCAACGTTCCATCATCACAGAGAAAATAAAGCTGAAGAAAAGACGTTGTTGAGGAAGGCTCAGCCAAAAGGCTACTCATCCTGTGGTACTCTGCTTGGACTTTAAATGTTGGCATAAAATTTCCTCTTCATCCTTTTGTCTGAATGACGTCATCTGAAACATCCATTATACTTACGAATTGTAGAAAGAAAATGTTCTGAAAGCTGATCCTTATGGCTAAGAAGACTATTCAAAGGTTCAGGGTAGGATCTAATAGCAGGAAACTGGACTTGACCAACACTGCAGCACATTCCTGGAGGTTCTTCTATCCATTTTAAAGCACGGCACCTCGAACAGGGCAAACGTTTTCCGATACTGACAATTTTATCATTTGAATAGTCAATATATATTTCATATTTAAAACCAGACAAATTTTTATAAGTCCATGGCTCTAATTTAACTTTTGATCTTTTTTCATTGTATTTAATTACAGCTGTCTGATTCACATGGGGGTTATTAGAAAAAGTATTTTCTTACAGTTGCTCTATGTACTTCAGGATAGCTTTTAGTACATTTTGAAGCAGCTTCTCTATGTACTTCAGGATGACTTTGAGTATATTTTGTAGTAGCTTGTCTTACTTGTTTATATCTAATTGAATTTGTGAATCTTTTTCTTCTTTTTTTACCTTTATTTAGTTGAAGAGATATTACATCATTAATAATTGATTCACTTGAACTTGAAAAATCAATGTTAGATATTGATTGAGTCTTTGAAACTAACACAGACACATTTTCTTCATTTTGTTTCACATTATCATAACCAGGATATTTGTTAATCCAACTATTTAAATATAAACATCAAAATGACCATTATTACAGTTTCCCGTAAAACGTAATCTTTTTTTCCCCTGAATTGTTTCCCCGACAGAAGCTATAGGACAGCCACCTTGATACACTTCGAACTGATAGGGAAATAGCTCTGCCACCTCCATAATTTCGCAAATAGATCCATACGTGTTTGATTTACACATTTCGGTAAAATATAAATCGTTAGTATTATAAGAGGCGCCAGATAGCATTTGAATGCAGCATTTAAACCGATCCCAGTTGTGAAACAATATTTCTCATTTTATACGCCATCGATATGCCACCAAACACCAGTAAAAACAGAGACGAAAATAAACATGCTCCGCTGACAAGAATTTTAAAAACTTTGAAAGGAGTAGGTACTCCATCTATCCAAATATATTAAACATCCATTATTAAAAATTATAACTGAAAAGTAAATATGAAAAATCAATTTGTATTAACCTACAATGAAATACTTTTCAAGTTAAAAAATATAACCGAAAATAATTTTTAAATATCAAATTATTTAAAAATTCAACAAAAAATACTAACAAAAAAATAAAGTATAATAAAATGTTTTAGCAAAAAGTCACCCGTATTACGTTATCCTTTTTGCAAAGGGATAACTCTACTACGCTAGCAGCATATCTGGAACTGCAATTGAATAAGACAGAAGAGCTCTTAAAAAATCATAGCATTAAAAATAATTCTGTATTCTGAAAACGATAAAATATCCAGCCATTTTAAAAAATCAAAAAATTTTATATATAGATTGACAGGCTTTACTGGAGCTCCTGAGCCAAGAACTCTAAATCTGCATATCGGTGCAGATTGGTTTGCATAACTTTGGCTTTTTCCAGCCCAGAATTGCATAGAAGATATTTTGGATGTCGTTTAGATGTAAATTAATTCATCAGAAAAATTTAAATTAAAAAATTGTGAGAAATTAAAGTGAAAGAGAGTTTTTAAAATATTGAAATTAACCTTTTTTTTCCCTTTCCGAAGAAAGGGTAGGTGAAGGTGAGGGAGTGAAAGCAGTTGACCAATAAAAAAGTTTATTTCCTAGAAACCAAAAGCTAAAAATTGCCAAAATACAGAAACAAAACTTTTGCATAATATTTATATTAGGTTACATTTAATGCATACATCAAAATAAATATTTTGATAGCTACTTATTTTATTTTATCAATGAACATGAATAACATCCCGTTATTATTCATTTGTTAAAAGCCAATTTCAATATCTTCGTTAGATTGCGTTTGGATTTACAAATGTAATTTATCAATCATTATTAATAATAAAATACTTTTCTCATGAATTTAAAACTTACGTCTAGGTTCCACAACAATAAAAAATTATCGTTTGCTCAGCTGGGGTTACCATAGTATAGCTTTATAAAATTCACAATGCAAGGTCATCAAAAGGCTTCGACTTGGCGGTGGAAGATATTTGGTGATAAATCTCTAAATGTAGGAATTTCGGGGCTCAACATTTACATTATATTTGACAAACCTACAATGCATCCTACTCAACGGATTGTCTTGGGTGTGCGCTACTCCGTAAGAAGTCGCCATTTTAGTATTTTTCAAAATCCCGCTCTTGCTAATCCTCCATAAATCCCGCTCTTGCTAATCCTCCTCAATATTAAATTACTTCCATTTCGTACGCGCAAATCTCGCCAAGTAAACTTAATTGGTAGCAATGCACAGAATACATATAAAAAAAAATATTCCGTTTGGCGTTGGTCATGTCATTTTTGGCGATAAAGTCGCCATAAATGACATAATTGATGGATAATAGTAGATGAACGGATGAAAATTACATTTTGGATAAGATTTCCGTAAAATCCGTTCTTAGTGAGCGTCTCCATCGCAAAATGAGTAACTATGCTAAATTTCAAGTCAATCGGTTATATAGTTTTAGAGATATCGTGATGAGTCAGTCAGTGGTATTTCGCTTATATATAGATAAAGGATATAGATAAAGCGTCTGGGAGAAGGAAGATCATAATGTTAAAAAAACACGAAATCACCAGGTGGCGCATATATCGCGAGGGACAAGGAAAATTTCCCTGAGAGAAAAAGGGGGAAAATATAGTACGCGGTTTTTACAATCTACGTTTTCCCACCGGTTTATAAGCATCATTTTTTTTTCCAGCTAGCGGTAAGTGATTTCTCTTTCATTATTGGTTAATTGTTTTACATAAATATTGTAAAAATACTAAGAAATAACTTTTCTTAAAATTTTCCTCTATCATTTTTTAAAAAGTAGAATAACTGATTTTCTCTTCAATTTCCTATTAAGTTAGATTTTTGATATACGATTGTTCTAAAATTGAATGAGTATAAAATCATGTAATTTCTATTTCCGATGTTTCCATTATTAAAGTTTTAGGAAAAATATTCGGGAGTGTTTTTACAAATTATATTCATCCTTTCTGAAATTTTTTTTGTATATGTTGTGAAAATTGATAAATTTCAAGGTTTTAATATTTCTAATAATTGATCTCGTTAGTCAATTTAAAATATATTTAATTCGATAGGTTCTTGCAGAATATTGTGGAAAAAGAAGTTCTGTTACTTCATGAGTATTTGGTATTATTAAAACTTATTTTCAATATATACATTATTTACTGTTTGTATTTTGTCTGTTATCAGTTACTCTGTATTGCTTAATTTAATCATGGATAATACTTGTTTCTTGCGCGATAAGTCTTTTTCCACAACTTCAAACTTACGACGACATGCAAGACTAATACACAATGTAGAAAATAAGGTAAGTACATGTAGACAGATGAAATGTAATGTATGCAGCGAAGAATTAGTTTCCATGAAGGCTTTGTTGGACCATGTTGAATCAGCTCATTATATTGTTTTAGAAAAAGAAACTAAGAAATTCGGCACTTATGAAGCTTACAAGATATGGAAAGAAGATGTTGAAAAACAAACTGCCTTGTACATAAGGAATACTGGAAGTAAGTTTAACAATATGAAAAAAACAATGTACTTTTATTGTCATTGCAATGGTTTTTATAATGCGAGGGGTGATAAGAAGAGAACTATTAAAATGGCTGGCAGTTACAAGATTAACGGAAATTGTCCATCAAAGATGAAAGTATGTGAAGACAATGAAAACCAAGTATATGTGGAATTTACAAAAACTCATTTAGGACATAGAAAAGATTTGGGAAGAATGCAAATAACAAGAGAAAAAAAAATGATGAATTAGCAAGAAAACTGGAGAAGAAAATTCCAATTCAAACTATCTCAGATGAGATCCAAGATTCATTTAATGATAAATTAGAAAGGATCCACTTGGTAACGCGGATGGATCTGTTGAATTTAAAAGCTGAATACAGCATAAGCTCTGAAGGTATTATGGATATTAATGATGTCGTAAGTGGGTCCATAGTTTACAAGGCACAGAAGATTCTCCGGTTATTTTGTTTAAGGACCAGAACATTTATGATGAAGATTTGTATCCTGGATTGAAAGCTGAAGATTTTCTGCTTGTTATAATGAACAGTTGTCAAAGAGAAATTCTAAACTTTTATGGTAATGACACCATATGCTTAGATTTCACGCATGGGATGAATGCGTATGGATTTGATTTGGCAACAATTTTAGTTTTAAATGATAAGAGAGAGGGGTTTCCTGTGGCATTTATTTTAAGCAATCGGCAAGATTCTAAAGCATTGTCTCTTGCATTTGTGGCGATAAAGGAATATGTTAGCATTTCGCCAAAAGTTTTGATGACGGACGACACAGAATCTTTTTCTAATGCATGGAGGACAGTTTTTGGTGTTCCTGAAAAAAGACTGTTGAGCACGTGGCATGTGGACAGAAGTTGGAGGAGAAATATTTATTTCAAGATTAATTAAAAAGCCAGAAATCCAGGTTGAAACTTACAAGGTTGTCTGATGCTTATTGATCGAAACAGATGAAGAAGCTTTCAGCATGATGTTAAAAGAAGTTTTGAAGATTTTCAGTGAAAAGGATGAATTGAGAGAATTCGGGAAATATTTCGAACATATATATAGTAAACAAACTGAAATATGGGCTTATTGTTATAGGAAGTGGCTTGGTATCAATACAAATATGCACACTGAAAGTATGCACCGGACAATTAAGTATGTGTATCTGCAAGGAAAAAAAGGGAAAAGGCTTGATAGAGCATTATTTTATTTGATGAAATTTGTTAGAGATAGAATTTTTGATTGACTCACTCATCTATCTGGAGAAAGGCAAAATATCGTCAAAAATAGCTCAGCTGAGGAAAAGGCATAAAGTTGGCCAAGAATTAACTAGTTTATGCATTCGAAAGAATGAAGAAGAGTGGTCTGTTGCATCTACAAAAGGTAATGAGGTTTATATTGTGAAAAAAAATGTTGCATGCTTCGAAGGATGTACCTTAATGTGCAAAGAATGCAATCAGTGTTTGCACAATTTTACTTGTACATGCATTGATAATGCAGTTCAGTGGAATATGTGCAAACATATCCATTATATTTGTAGCAGAAATTTAAATGAAATTAATAGTGCTGTTCCAGGAGACGAAGGACTTTCTGTACATTCCTCTATAGTAGATGAAGAAGAAATTGTTATTTGTGAAGATAGAAAAATTTTGGAAAAAGCAGTACTTTTGGATAATTTGAGGGCCACATCTACAAGAAAGAAAACTTCCAAGGAAGAATTTCAAAAGAAATGCATGGAGCTGATAAACACAATATCACCAGAACTTTATGATAATGTTTTAAGTTTTCTACAAAATGCTTCGGATTCATCACATTTTCTCTCTCAAGCAAATCAAGAAGCTGTACCAAAAAATTTGAATAAGGAGCCCCCAAATAAAAAGATAAAGACTCAAAGATATGTTTTAACAAAGAAAAAGACTGCCCAAAAAGTCTCGACTACATTTAGAAAACCAACACAAGAAGAGTGCCGAAGCATATCATAGTGTCTGGTTTTGACAGCAAAAACAAAACATGTATAAAAAGTGTTATTGTAAATTATGGAAGAGTTTGGTTTAAATGTTAATTTGTTTTTAGGTTTTCCTGCATATATGCAATGATTTTCTTTTTTTATTGTGGGTTATAGATCATAGTGCAATATTGAATTCCTGATTATCTATCATAGAAGCTATCTAATACTTATGCATTAAATTTTTTAGTATGTGCAATATATGTAATGTTCCTTTTTATATTATAGTTAGTTATAGTGCAATATATGTTATGTTTCATGTGCAATATATGTTATGCTTCATGTGCAATATATGTAATGTTCCTTTTAATTATAGGTAGTTATAGATAATTTTGACATAAAGTTCCTGATCCACTAGAAGGCATCTAAAAACTCTTTAATTTATATTTTTGGCTAATATGAAATATATATATGTTCTTTTCATTGTAGGTTGTTTATGATCCTTATGCTTTATAAAATTCCAGAAAATCAAGAAGGCATTTGTAATTGTTAATTTAAATAAATAAAATGAAAGAATACAGTTGACCTTTTGTGAATGGCTGTTTAAAGAATAAGCTGGTTATGTATGTACATAAATTTAAAGTCTGAAGTTTTCATCAAGGAATGAAACAAAAAGTAAACATTTCTTACTTGAATTAACTAACAAACTAAGGTTTCCAATCACCTACTGGCCTATTAAAATTATCAAAACATAGTTCAAACTTGTTAAATGTATTCTAAATATTGCAAATGGTTTATAAACAAAAGCTTCATTTTATTTTAGCGATAGTTGATTTTGTTCCCAATCCCCAGGATATCCATTTGTAGAGGTTCAACTGTATTCACTTCTCTGTGGCTGCTACCTTGACGTGGTAGAGAAGCTTAAATATCATTAGAAATTTCTGATGGTATAACTAAAAGCAATCTTAAATAAATAATTCATAAAAAATTTCAGTTTTTGTAAAATAATTTAAGTACACAATTTGATGTATATTGCTTTATTTTATGGCAAAGAATATTTAATTTAAACTCGTTTGTGTTTCCTTCTAACTTAAATACAATGGTAATTCAAATATTTTAAATATTCTTCATATGGTTCTGTCAGCAACAAAAATAAACTTTGAATAAAAAATTTTCTATTGTATTTTCGAGTGCTTTTTATTTGTCTCAAACTGCATGATCATAATTAGCTACAAGTCTCTGATTAGTAATTTTTGACTTAAATTATATGAATATGTTAAGTTATAAGAGGTCTACCAAATTGTAAACATATTTCTATAGTGAAATTAGGAGTAAGGTAAGTAATCTCTCAAAAATTTAAGTTAATGTAGCTTTCTATACTTCTGAAATACATAAAAATAGGAATTGAGTGGAATGAAAACAATTGTAAATAAAAATAATTCTGAATAAACTTGTTAGTATAAGTTTCAAACCCAATTTACGCAATGTTTTCTTTTTATAACATTTGACATGCATTGCTTTTAGAAGTTATTTAATGTTTTCTTTATTTTTAGAAGTGCAACTATAAATTTTTTCTACATCTAAAATATTACACTATCATTTATAGCAGTATCTTGATGGAGAAAATTACTTATAATTTCCAGTTGTTTAGAGTAATGAAAAATAGAATCAACTAACTTATCTCAATGTATATTTTTCTCAGAAATACATTAGTTAATTTCCTTTAATTTACATTTTGACCTTGCATTCATTTCAAGGGTCATTATTTCTCTCATGTGTGAAAGACTGTCTAAATCCCTTCTTTAATTTTAACGAACAATACCTTTTTATATAGTGAATTGAATTGTATTCCCCCTGATGCTTTCAGTTAAACATGTGAAAAATTTGATTCCTGAGTGAACTCGTTTCTGTTATACCAGAATTTTTGAATATGATTCTTGGTTAAGCTTGGAAGGAAAATGATCTTTATTTTAATATGTTGCTACTAATAATCACTTTTTATGTACATGTGTTACTTTTTATTAAGAGGAAATGTCATTTTAAAATGAACTTAATTTTGTAATTTCTTGCGCAAGTAACAGGCCGAAGCAATTCATTTTAACAGGAGATTAAAGACCTAAGAGCTCCAATATTCATCCAACATTTACATTTATCTTGGATTCATTAATTGCAATACATTTCTAAAAATTACTATAGAAAATATGTAAAGGAAGAGAATATAGAATGCTGAAAGATGACACATTTATATTCACAAATAAATAATACTCGTGTAATATATGTCA